>NW_020870460.1:397454-404954 GCF_003789085.1 Penaeus vannamei | reverse complement strand
ATAATAATATTAAATAATATTATGTATATTAAATATATACATATTAAATATATAATTATAATATATATAGAGATTATGATAATATTAATTTTAATTAAAGTATGATATTAAATATATATATGATATATACTAATGATATAATATTTTTATATAATCTGATATATATAATATATTTAGTATATAATATTATATACTATAATAAATGATTACATGAAGTTAGTATATATAATAGTATGATAGAGTGTGTGTGTGGTGTGTGTGTGTGGTGGTGGTTGTGTGTGTGTGTTGGTGTGTGTGTGTTGGTGTGTGGGTGTGGTGGTTGTGTTAGTGTATATATGTATATATAGTTATATTATTATATATTATATATATATAATAATACAAAAGATAGCATCAAATATAATGCACAACACACAACCCATAATATATAGTCACAACACACGTGTTTTGAATGATAATAGTATTATATATATATATATAATATATTATTTTATATATAAATATATAATATTAATATATAATTATATATATATACATAGAATACTACATACATACTACATATTACATCAACACTACTACATAAATATACATGTATAAATATCATTAACTCACACACGCACCCAAACCACCACACAACACCACAAGAGTACTCACCAACAATCACACACACACACAGTCACTCACAAACACCACCAACACCACACACACACACACACACATACAAAACACACACAACAACGCAAACAAAACACACACCCAACAACAACCACACACACTCACAAGGTACACACACACACACACACACCAACACACTCACCGCAAATATATAAACTCACCCTCAACCTATACCTACTACATACTCACCCCTACCTATATTCAATTACATATCCCATATCACTACTCCTACCCTCTAAACTACCTACACGTTTACGACCCCTCCACCTACATCTCACCCTCTACCCTCCTACTCACCCTACCCACCTACCCCCCCTACTACCTCCACCTCCCCTCTTACCCCCCTAACCTGCGACGTATAGTATAAATGTTGTGTAACCACACACACATGCATTCATATATAAATCATATTGAAGAATCTATATTATATGTAATATATTATTATTTGTAAGTATGTATATTTATATATATATAAAAATATATATATATATAATAATTATATTATAATATGAACACTTGACGCATCCCACACACACACGAACCACCAGCACACACCAAAACACCAGGGCACAACACAGCACACACACACCACAGCACACACAGAAATATGTAATATATATAGTATATATATGTAGTAAATTATATTATTTTATAGGAATATATATATAATATATATATATATATATATATATATATATTATATATATTATATACACACACTACATACACAGCACAACATAGTATATATAATAATATATATATATATATAATATATATATATTATATATATATATATAATATATATAAGAAATCTCGCATCGTACCATCCTGACGCTCGAGCCGACTCGGCAATATCACACCGACTAATGAGCTAGGTCATGCGACTAAACCAGAACTAAATGAAAACTGCAAAGAGCAAAAAAGACAAAGTAGAAATCCATGTCTATAACAATAAACACACATTGTAAATACAAAACTCCCAAATATTAGGAAATATCTTAGGTGAACATGGAAAGCACGTTTGCATATAAATGCCTACTGAATAACATTGAAATTAGTATCATATATCCATAACATTTGGGGCGTGAGACTGGTGTATTTTTTCTCTCCTTTTCGTTCATTGGCATTCGCATTCGCACTCTCACTCTCTCGCGGGGAATGACGATCCTTGAGCTGCCTTTGGGGAGGAGGGAGGACCTCTGCGTCCTCTCTGGGTTGCTAAACCCGTTCCTCTCTATCTCTCTTTTGATAGAGCAATAGACAGGTAAACAAATAGATAGATATAGACAAATAGATAGAGAGACTGATAGACAGAAAGATAGCCAGACATATATACAGAAATGTAAATCGACAGAGATAAAGAAAGGGGGACCGATGAGGCGTGTAGGCACCTCCTTGCACACGTCGCGCCGCACACACAGCGCTCCCCAGGTGTCTCTCTCTCTCTCCACTTTAGCCCTTTCAGTATAACCACAACTTACAATCTATTATCTATATTGGGCTTTCTTTTCCCCCTAGAATTGGCATTTTCCGAAAAAAATCTTTTCATCCTATTATCTCTTGCAGTCCGGCTCATATGGATAATTCCAGACGCCGGTAAAAGAGATGGAGAGGAATAGGGAAGGGCTGGAAGAGGAAGGAAGGAAGGAGGAAGAGGGGAAGCTCGTGTATTATTTTATGGAGAGGAGGAGGAGAGGGGGAGGGGGGGAGAAAGAGGAAGAGAGGAGGAGGGGGGAGAAGAAGAGAGAGGAGGGGGGGAAAGAGGAAGAAGAGGAGGGGGAAGAAGGAGGAGAGGAGGAGGAGGAAGAGAAAGAGCAGGAGGGGGAGAAAGAGGAGAGGAGGAGAAAAGAGGAGGGAAAGAGAGAAATAGGAAGAAGAGGAGGAGAAGAAGAAGAAGTAGGAGAAGAGGAAGATGATGATGAGATGATGATGGATGAAGAGAGAAGAGGAGGAGAGGAGGAAGAAGTTGAGGAAGAAAGAAGAGAAGAAGAAGCAGGAGGAGGAGAAAAAAAGAAAAGGCGAGGAACAGGAGGAAGTCGTGAAGCAAGTTGAAAAGGATTGAATAAAAACGGAGACAGAGGACATAAGCAAAGAGAGGATAATCACGAGAGAGGAAGAGGGAGAAGAGGAGAAGAATATGCAAACAGACGAAAAGAAGACTTGGGGAGAGATGAAGACGAATGAAGGAAATTGCGGAAGTAAAGAAATAAAAATTAGATAAAAGAGGAATAATAAAAAACATCAAATACATATTAATGAAATGAATAAGTAAAAAATAATAATTGCTATGATTATCTTTCTTCATCTATCATGTTACTTTTCTTGCAAATGTTTCCTATTCATCACCATTATCCTATTCTCTCTTATATCTTATTCTACAATAATTCCGTGCTTCTTTGTCTCTTCTCTTTATTCCGTTCTTTTCTTCGATCCTCCTATTCTCATATTTATTCATTCTTTCGTCCCCTGTATCGTTTCCTAAATTCGATTCTCTGGGACTCCTTTCTTCTCCCTGCTCCTTCTCTCCTTCCATCTTTACTGCGCTTCTCTCCTTCCCTCTTCACACTCGTTTCCACTGTTCTCTCCCATTTCTTTTGGATCCCCTCTTCTCTTTTCCTTTCCTCTGCACTCTCTTCTTCTTCTATTCTCTCCTTCCTTTCACCCTCTCTCCCTGTTTCTTTTTTCTTTCTCTCTTTCTTCCATACCGACATTTCCCTCCTTCTCTCCCTCCCTCTTCCTCTGGCGAAAAAATCCTTAAGGTTTTGATAGTGAGCAATTAAGGACCAAAATTAATCAAGAGCTCAAACTGCAATTGAAAATGCCCGGGGGGAAACAGTGCTATGCCTTGCCCTTTCTAATTCCCATTTTCTCCTCTCTCTCTCTCTCTCTCTCTCTCTCTCTCTCTCTCTCTCTCTTCTCTCCCTCTCTAACTTCTCTCTCTCTTCTCTTCCTCTCTAACCTCTCTCTCTCTCTCCTCGTTGTCTATCTTCAAATCTTATTCTTTATATCTACCTAAGCTACCTTTCTCTTCATATCACTCCTATCTATCATAATCTATCTATCTGTCTGTCTGTCTATTCATCTATCCCTTATCTATCTATTCCTTTGTCTATCTTTCTGATATGATTCCCACGCCCGCCCATCTTCTACGCAGTCTACGTATCTTCGCGCGTTTCAATCCTTGTAGTATAAGTAAATAAGGATCGAAATCCTTTCTCATTCCTCTTCCGGTAGTTATAATGAAGGTGTTGCTTTCTTTTTCCGTTTTATTATTATCATTATTATTAGTATTATCATTATCATTATTATTAGTATTATCATTATTATTATTATCATTCATCATTATATTATTATTGGATTATTTATCATTGTTATATTAGTTATTATTGTTATTATTATTATTATTAATTATTATTAATCATTATATTATTTATATCCATATATAAATTATTGCATTATCATTATATCATTATTCTCTTGATGCACGTAGAGATATCGAGCAAGAGAAGTAACGATGATGATTTTAAGATAATCACATCAAAAAAGATAATGTTTTTGATCATATGCAAATGAAAAATGAACCAACTCAATAATAATGAAAGTGCTTTTGTTTCATGTCTGGAGAAGGAGCATATGGGAAGGAAAGAAGAAAGAAAAGGCCAAAAAGAACGAGATAAATAATAAAGAAGAAAGAGGAAAGGATGAAAGAAAGAATGATAGAGATAAAAAGGGGAAGGGAATAAAATAAAGACCGAAAAAGCGAGGAGGAAGAAGAGAAAGAAACAAAGAGAAGAAAGGCTACAGAAAGGGACATCCTTTTCAAGGCCGATCAAACGGGAGTTAAAAATTCCTCTTTTAATAGAGTTTTTTAAATAGAGTCGCCGCGCGCCGCCGCTGCCCTCCCTCGTGTCTCGCCCCCCGCTGATCCCTTCACCCGCGCTGCTGCCCCGCTTCGGGGTGGAGCCTTTTATAACGCCCGCTCTCGTCGGTCGTCCTCCCCTTCCCTTCCCTCCTGCCCGCCACGACCTCTCCGAAAGCTTTACCTCTCTCCCTCATACTCTCCCTCCCCTTCCCCCTCGACCGCGGCCCCCCCTCCGTTGGCCCGTAGCACCCACCTGTTGGAGACCCGGCACTGGAAGCCCACCACTGCGCCCCTGGTGGCTGAAAAGGTCTAAGCAATGGGGGTGTCCCATGCTCCACGGGCATCGAAGTTTCATTTTTCATGTGTCAATATTTTTTAAATCCAACTTCGTTTTTTTTTTTATTACCCGATGTTGTTCGCCAAGTTACTTTCTGCCGCTAAGCAGGAGTCTCGGTGGCGCGGCTATCGTCATGCGCTCTTCCATCTCCTTTTTCCCAGAGTAGCTAGAGGGTCTAGGGCTCCTCTCTCCTTCAGTCTCTCCATCCTCATCTCATCCCTCACTCTCCCTCTCTCTGATCTCTTCTATCTATCCCTCTCTCTCTCGTCACGCCATCGTCCTCTCCTTTCTCCCAGTCTCTCCTTTCTCTTCCCCGTCTCTCTTCCTCTCCTCTCGTCTTCCTCCCGATCTCTCTCTCATCTGTCTCCTGTCTCTCTGTCATTCATCTTCCTCTCCTCTCTCTCCGCTCGCTCGCCCTCTGTCCCCTTCCATCTCCCTCCTCTCTCTCTTCTCAGTCTCTCTCGGTCGGTCTCTCTCTCGTCTCATCATCCCGTCTTTCCTCTTCTCTCTCGTCATATCTCACATCGATCTTCTCCTCTCTCTCCCTCTTGTTCTCGCTCTCGGATCTTCTCTCCGCCCGCGCCTCTCTGGCTTTGCATCTCCTCGCGGACGCCGATCTCTGTCAATTATCTCTTTTCTCCAGTCTTCCTCTCCCCTCCTGTCTTCCTCTTTTTTACTCATCTCCTCCTCTCCTTTCCTCCTCATTCCCCTGTCTCTTCTCATCATCCTCTCTCATGGGATAAGCCTCTCTCCGTCTGTCCTCTATGCCGCATCTCGTTTCAGATCTCTCCTCAGATCTCTCCTCGGCTTCTCTCCTCTCCTCGGATCGTCAATCATCTCTCGGGTCATCTTTCTCCCTCCCACGACCCCCTCTCTCTCTCTCTCTCATCCTCGTCTCTCGTCTCGTCTCTCTCTCTCTCTCTCTCTATCTCTCCTCATCTCATCTCCTCCTCCTCTCTCTCCTCTCTCTTCTTCCTCCCTCCCTCTCCTCTCTCTTTCTCCTCTTTCTCCTCTCTCTCTCTTCTCTCTCTCTCTCTTCTCTCTTCTCTCGCCTCTCTTCTCTCTCTCTCTCTCCTCCTCCCTCCTCCCTCTCTCTTCTCTCTCTTCTCTCTCTCTCTCTCTCTCCTCTCTCTTCCTCCCTCCTCCTTCTCTCTCTCTCTCTCTTCTCTCTCTCTCTCTTCTCTCTCCTCTCTCTCTCTCTCTCTCTCTCTCTCGTCTCTCTCTCTCTCTCTCTCTCTCTCTCCTCTCTTTCTCTCTCTCTCTCTCTCTCTCTCTCTCCTGCTCTCCCTCTCTCTCTCTCTCTCTCTCTCTCCATCGCTCTTCCTCCTCTCTCTTTCTCCCTACTCACCCCCGCCCATCGACAGAGCATGATAAATGAGGGGTCCCAGGCCAAAGGATAGATTAATGGATGGTAATTATTTGATGAGTTGAAAAGCATCCTCATCTCTCGGGCCGGAGAGCGTGCTGCTGAGGATGCGCTAAGTGCTTCGCTCGGGGCAGCTTCGTGTAGGAGGTTAGGCTTGCACTGTGGTGGCGTAGGGTGTGCTGTGTGGCACTGTGGTGGTTGTGGTGTGTGGTTGTACTGTGTGGCAGTGTGGTGGGTTAGGCTGCGTTGTGTGGTGAGCGTGGTAGCGCTGTGAGAATGAGTGATGTGTGAGGTTACACTGTGTGGCTACGCTGTGTGGTGGTATGGTGATAGCGGAATTGTGGTGTTGTAGTGTGGAGGATGTTTTCGTTGGCAGGTGAAGGGATACGTACCGACTGCTTAAATACGCCTCGAGTAAGCTAACGACCTTACGGCGTATGGCCAGGACGATGATTTATCTATTGCATTTTTCTCCTCTCAGGCTAGGACACCAATAAAGGAAAGGTGCTTCTGTATCAATCGAAAGTCTCCCGCCGATGAATAAAGCAATTAGTCGCGGCTAATACACCTGATCGTTTCAAGAATAACAGAGACGAGAGAAAAATCGCCTCCGCTTTTTACGGCGAAATGACCTCCGCTCTGAACGAGGTCGCCGGAATCCCCGCTTTATGAAGCCGCTCGTCGCAAGGAAGGGAAAAGGGAACCGAAATCAATTTCCTGTTGAGTCATGCCGATAAAAGAGCCACGGCAGTACCGACAGAAAGATGATTAACTTCAACGAGCCTTCCTTTCTTTTTTAATGCGGATTCCTGTCGTTTCAGAAGTTATCACTGAAGTCTGTAGTTTCCAGCAGCCCAAAATGCAGCACTTATCTTTTTTCGTAGACATTTTAGGTTGATTAAGTGGCCTTCTCAACTTAATTGGCTGCGATGTAATAATGATACACGGGAATGAAATCAAAGGCCCGGGAATTGAATGTGCGTCAGCCGGTGGTGGGAAGAACGTGCTAAAGAACACGAATAGAGGCTGAATTGATGGAGATGAAGTAATAAGGGGAGTATTGATGACAAAAACAGTCATAGCTGCTAGTGCTAATGACAACATTGAATAATAAAAAAGCAGCAGTAGTTGTGTTTGTTATTAAAACTGCTCAGATTACGAATTCCATTATCAGTATAGCTAATGGTAATGCTGCCTCTACTATGATGATAATAATAATAATAATAATAAATAATATATATATCAGAGAAGAATAAAATT
>NW_020870460.1:394399-397354 GCF_003789085.1 Penaeus vannamei | reverse complement strand
CCACACAAAAACAAATACAACCACACCCAAACACACCAAACGTGCAAACAACACGCCAACACACACGCCACAACCAGCACACACACACCGCAACACACACACTTCACACAACACCTCAACCACACTCGACACAAACACACACACACACACCACACACACACACACACACAACCACACACACACACACACACACACACACACACACACACACACACACACACACACACACACACACACATACGCACGCACAAACACACTGTTCATCGCGCCACATAATTAGCATCTGGTTTATTGATGGCCCGACAATTCGTTTCGGAGCGAGTGGCTTTCTAACCCGCTTTCGTGGCGAGAATCAGCGCGGGATAATTCTTTTTTTTTTTTTTTTTTTTAATCTTCCTTTTTAACGGCGTATCTATGGCATGGTTTGTGTTGTGTGCGTTGGTTTCTTTTCTAATTCTAGTAGTGTTTTGGGTGTGTGTCAATTTCGTGTTTTGGAATCGCGCAAAACGCACAGGAATATGTGTGCGTTTTGTGCTTTCTGTGTATTTTGAGTGTGTATATTTTGCGTGTACGTACTGTGTGAGCGTGTGTGAATATGTTTAATTTGTGTTTACCGCGTGCGCTTTATGTGTGCATGTGCTTCGTGTGTGTGTGTGTTTGTATGTGTGAATCTAATGCATGCGTGTGTTCGTGTGTGGGTGAATGAAGAATATGTTTTTGAGAGACTGCGAGAGTGAGCGAAAGAGTTTATGAGAATGTGTGTAATGTTAGCTCAAGCGTTGGAGAAAAACAAGGCGGAAAAACATCCATTTTAATCCCCGACATTAAGCTCTACAAAACCGACCGTAAGAGAAGAAGGCGAGAAGGAGAAAGAGATTAAGGAAGAGCAAGACCCGAGAGGGAGAGAGTCGCGAGAGGAGAAAACAGCAAGAAAATGCGAGAACGAAAATAAGACAAAGAAATGCAAACGAGAAAACACGAGAATTGTGAAGAACAGATGATAAAAAAATGTAAAAAAAAAAAAAAAAAAAAAAAGGCAAAAGAAGAAATTAGGAGAATGAAACGCTAAGAAGATATAAGATTTAACTAAATAACAAATGAACTATTGCGCAAATGAACTGAAAGACAACGTGTTCACCATCGCCATTTCCCCTCTTATTTTGTGGTCCACAGCCATCAACAGTCAGTTCTCTCTCCTCTCGGCTCGAGCATCCTTGTGCATGAGGACGCAGATCTCCAGCAAAACTTCGACGACTTAACGAAATATCACTAAATACTAAATATCGAAATGAATTAGATATATACACATGTTACAGATTACGATTTCTATTTCATTAATTCATAATACGAAATTTGGCCTTGGACAGCCATTCTGTAATCATGCGCACTTTGGTTCTTCAGGGTCTATCCCCGATACTTTAATAACTTCTTTTTGAATATTTGAGCGTCGTCAAGCAATAGCTTCTTAGCTGGTTTATCATTCCTCTCGTGTAATCAAGGAACTGATAAATTAGATAATTTCTTTAGTCTTTTATATTTTCTCTTTCTTCTGGACCTTGTCTGAAAGACGATGCTTATACGCCAGGGACTTCCGGTTTGGAGGGAGAGGGAGAGAGCGGCTCACCTAATCTTCGTGAGAATTCGCACTCAGACAGGGTGTGTATGCGCATACATACATGTATATCTCTCTATATGCACACACACACATACATACATTCATTCATACATACATACATACATACATACATACATACATACATACATATATATATATATATATATATATATATATATATATATATATATATACACACACACACATATATGTATACACACACTCACACACATATAGATGTATATACGTATGTATTTATGAATCCGTATGTGAAGTATGTATTTGTGCATGAACTACTGAGTTAGTATAACTGTAGCTATAAATGCGCGTTAATGCATGTGTATGCAATTGTGTTTATAACTTTATGTGCGTCTCTCTCTCTCTCTCTCTCTCTCTCTCTCTCTCTCTCTCTCTCTCTCTCTCTCTCTCTCTCTCTCTCTCTCTCTCTCTCTCTCTCTGTCTGTGTGTGGTGTGTGTGTGTGTTGTGTGTGTGTGAGCACCTTCTTCAGCCTCTCCATTTCATTTCAGTGAATGGAATAATTTAATCGAATCCCAAGGATCGTCATTCCTTAATTCACACAAGCAACAGACACTCGCCTTACCTTTCCTTGTTCCAGTTTCTATCTTTTTCTCTCTCACTCTTCTGTTTCGTCTCTCTCTCTCTCTCTCTCTCTCTCTCTCTCTCTCTCTCTCTCTCTCTCTCTCTCTCTCTCTCTCTCTCTCTCTCTCTCTCTCTCTTTCCCTTTCTCTTTCTCTTTCTCTCTCTCTCTCTAACTCTAACTCTCACTCTCATCCATCCACCTACTTACCCACTCACCCACTCTCGCCCACACTCTCACGACCTCCTAATCTCCAAACGACAGCGCGTCTCATCGTTAACTCACCTGAGAGGGAGAACTAGCACCGCTGTAGGAGAACTGGGAGTCCGAGTCTTCGCCTCTCTCCCGGTCTTCGCTGCACACGGACACCCGGTCGCTCTTCGCCCTGGGGGGAGGGAGGCGGTTAGGTGCGTGGCGCAGGCCGCGGGGCTCGCACAAGGACACATGGGACAGTTAGTCGAGATGTATATATACATTTATATATATATATATATATATATATATATATATATATATATATATATATATATATATATATATATATATATATATTGTGCACCGAATATCTGTATAGTAAACACACACAAACGCAAGCACACAAGGAGATGGGAAATCAAGTATAGTCTAATAGGAAAAAAGCAACCAAACAAAAAAGGCACATTCTAGATTTCAATTGCCAACAGAGTCACCGCCATGTGCTTGCGTGTGATTGCCAACATATCTGGGGTAAAGACACGATAA
>NW_020870460.1:359399-366899 GCF_003789085.1 Penaeus vannamei | reverse complement strand
AGAGAGAAAAAAGAGGGGCTCAAAAAGTACCACCCCTCCTCGCGGGTAAAGACTTCTAGATGCTCAAGTTTACACCCCAAAAAATGCCTGTGGTGTTTTCATCCACTTCCGGCGGGGGTGGGCGGTGGGCTGGGGTGGGGTGAGGGGAGGGACTAGAAAAAAACCTACCCCCTCCCCTCATCCTCCCTCTTCTCCTCCTCCCACCACCCCGCGCCCTCACAAGCTTTCGAGGGAAAAAAGGAAAGAAAGAAGAAAAAAAAAGAGTAAAAAGTTTGCCGAGGTCTTAAACTACCATCTAATCCAACTCTATCGCACACGGAGCCAAAAAATAAAAGAATGTGATGAGTTGCATGGAATGAGGAGAGACTTTTCTTTTTCCGTCTCTTTTTTCTTATCTCTATTTCTTTTTTTTAATTTTCTTCTTACCTTCCCCTCTGTCCTCCTTTCCTCCTGCGATGGCGGTGGATGATGAGGATGGAGCGGGAGAATGGGGAGACATAGGCAGGGATACATAGGCAGAGAGAGAGAGCAAGAGAGAGAGAGAGAGAGAGAGAGAGAGAGAGAGAGAGAGAGAGAGAGAGAGAGAGAGAGAGAGAGAGAGAGAGAGAGAGAGAGAGAGAGAGAGAGAGAGAGAGAGAAGAGACGGGGGGGGGGGGGAGGGCAGACGGACCGACAGAGGCAGAGCCAGCATAAGAAAGAGAAGAGCGAGGTGCCTACGGCCTCGAGAGGAGCCCAACCAGAAGCACAGCGGCAGGAAGAGATCCCAAGAAGCAGGTTCCCGGCCACCGGTTCCCCAGCGTCGGTCTCCGCTCCCGGTCAGCTTTTCGGACAATGGGGGAGGGGGGGGGGACACCGGACCGGACGCGATCGGGAGAACGAGGGCGAAGGTGCATGAGCCTGAACTGATTCCGCGCAAATGAAAGGACGGATGGATACTTATAAATCGGTGACGACAAAACTATATAGATCAGGCATACTTCAAAAAAAAAAAAAATAAATAAAAAAAAAAATAAATAAATAAAAAAAAAGAAAAAGAAAAAAGACGCGACACTTGTCTTTATTAATCAAATCTCGAATTTCGATTGCAAAGAGGAACTGAAGTGTGTGGATCCTAGTTTTTAATGCTTTTCGTGTCGGGAAAGGCTTGTTATTATTGCTGAGCCTTTCACCCATGTATGGCGGATGATGTTCGTCGCTGCACTTTTGCGCCCGGGCTTTTAACGCTGCGTCGTTGAGCCGCAGCGTTAATGCGTTGGAAGGAGAGCTTCGCTGTAAGTATGCTGCGCGCAGGCGCTCCTTCGCAGCCAGCTGCACGGGGCGATCAACGTGAGTAGATAGGAAAGAATGGATGGATGAATAAATATAAATAAGTATACATACGTACATAAATATAATATATATATATATATATATATATATATATATATATATATATTTATATATATATATATATATATATACATATAATACATATATATATATATATATATATATATATATATATATATATATATATATATATATATATGTGTGTGTGTGTGTGTGTGTGTGTGTGTGTGTGTGTATAAACATATATATGTGTATGTTGTATGTTGCATGCATGTATGTATGTATGTTGGCATGCATGTATGTATGTATGTTGGCATGCATGTATGTATGTATGTTGGCATGCATGTATGTATGTATGTTGGCATGCATGTATGTATGTATGTGTGTATGCATGTAAAACATAGATTCATGTACATATGCATGTTCGTGTGCATCAGTGCCGATTTAAAATCTATGTCCACTTTATAAATCCAAACAAGCGATACTGCTGTTATCATCGCTATAAGTCGTTGCTTGAAGAGGAAAAAAATGGACCTAAACTGGTTTTTAAAACCTGTAATAATCTTCTTGATGCGAAAAAATAGAGGATTAGATTTATTTTTCGACAGTTTATATAGTCTCTCCTTTTCTGTTTCTCTCTCTCTCTCTCTCTCCTCTCTCTCCTCTCTCTCTCTCTCTCTCTCTCTTCTCTCTCTCTCTCTCTCTCTCTCTCTCTCTCTCTCTCTCTCTCTCCCGCTTCTGAAGTCCCTTTCCGACCACCTTGAATGTCATCACGGCCCGAAAAGGCGCCACAAGCCCTCGGAACGCCGATCGACCCCCACCCTTGGCCAAGCGGAGAGCGAGGACAAACGAGAAACATAAACAGTGGAAGGCGGGGGCCCGAGGGGAAAAAAGGAAGAATAAGAATAAAAGAGGGGTAAGGAGGGGAGGTTAAGGGCGTGGGGGAGAGGGAGGAGGTCCATCTTCGAGCATCGCGAGATAAATCACCGGGATGTTGAGATTAATGAAACAGGATCCGAAGGAAATAATCTAAGCCCGCTCTCTCTGCTCTTCCTTCGCGGCGAAATGGGGTCGGATTCGCTTGGCGTCGTCTCCCTCTGAGCGCGATCGACTGTGAATAGCCTGTCGTAGAGCGCGCGCGAGTACGGCAATAGGTAAGTGACCGATCCTTTTCTCCGCGATGGTTTAAGAAGTTTAGAAAAGTTGTCGCCTTTATCTGGCGTCGATGAGACGCTGGAGCGGTGGAGGCTGTCGTTGCCGAGCAAATGTATTTGCGTTTGGTTCTTCAAAATGTCACTGACGATTTTCACCATGAAGAAAAGTATACACATATTATGTTGATAAATATCTTAACACCGCCATATGGATTTTGTGAAATTATAGTTCAACTCTGTTCGCAAAGCAAAAATATCCGACTTTTTTCCAGGACCATCGCAGTGCCTTAATTTACGGCCGTGCCATTCACTCCCGGCGCCGACTGCGGCGCTGAGAAGCCAAGAGCCGAGGCGGTTCTCTCGCGGTGGAGGCGCAGATTCACTGGTATCGTCACGGCAAATATAAAACAAGAGATAAATAGATAAACAGATAGATAGATAGATAGACAGACAGACAGACAGACAGAGATAAAGAGAGCGAGAGAGAAAGACAGAGAGAGAGAGAGAGAGAGAGAGAGAGAGAGAGAGAGAGAGAGAGAGAGAGAGAGAGAGAGAGAGAGAGAGAGAGAGAGAGAAGAGAGAGAGAGAGAGAGAGAGAGAGAGAGAGAGAGAGAGAGAAGAGAGAGAGAGAGAGAGAGAGAGAGAGAGAGAGAGAGAGAGAGAGAAGAGAGAGAGAGAGAGAGAGAGAGAGAGAGAGAGAGAGAGAGGAGAGAGAGAGAGAGAGAGAGAGAGAGAGAGAGAGAGAGAGAGAGAGAGAGAGAGAGAGAGAGAGAGAGAGAGAGAGAGAGAGAGAGAGAGAGAGAGAGAGAGAGAGAGAGAGAGAGAGAGAGAGAGAGAGAGAGAGAGAGAGAGAGAGAGAGAGAGAGAGAGAGAGAGAGAGAGAGAGAGAGAGAGAGAGAGAGAGAGAGAGAGAGAGAGAGAGAGAGAGAGAGAGAGAGAGAGAGAGAGAGAGAGAGAGAGAGAGAGAGAGAGAGAGAGAGAGAGAGAGAGAGAGAGAGAGAGAGAGAGAGAGAGAGAGAGAGAGAGAGAGAGAGAGAGAGAGAGAGAGAGAGAGAGAGAGAGAGAGGAAGAGAGAGAGAGAGAGAGAGAGAGAGAGAGAGAGAGAGAGAGAGAGAGAGAGAGAGAGAGAGAGAGCGAGAGAGAGAGAGAGAGAGAGAGAGAGAGAGAGAAAGAGAGAGAGAGAGAGAGAGAGAGAAGAGAGAGAGAGAGAGAGAGAGAGAGAGAGAGAGTGAGAGAGTGAGAGAGAGAGAGAGAGAAGAGAGAGAGAGAGAGAGAGAGAGAGAGAGAGAGAGAGAGAGAGAGAAGAGAGAGAGAGAGAAGAGAGGGAGAGAGAGAAGAGAGTGAGGAGAGAAGAGAGAGAGAGAGAGAGAGAGAGAGAGAGAGAGAGAGAGAGAGAGAGAGAGAGAGAGAGAGAGAGAGAGAGAGAGAGAGAGAGAGAGAGAGAGAGGAGAGAGCGAGAGAGAGAGAGGAAGACAGACAAAGAAAGAGCGAGAGAAAAACCTGTCGGCGCGACCAAACAAAAGGTGGCGCCTGTAAACACAAAGCCGACACGACGGGCCTCGCGGTGAGAAGCCCCGCCCACGAGCCCCATCGGCCTGTCTAATTAACAAGCATTCAATTAGCGATGTCCAGTTGGTTCAGCTCCGCACAAAACGTCATTCAGAGGACTGTGTGGCGTTGTTTACCGCGGCCGAAGAGCGCTGTGCTTTGTAGCTGTTTTTCCTGTTCGATTTTCATCTTCAAAAACGGTGTTAAAAAACGATGAAAAGGGTGTTGTTCTGCATTCGATCGCCGAAATAAAAAGGATGCGTTGCCATCCGAAGCAAAAATATTTAGGGAATTTATGAGAAATATATAGAAATAAATGGATATAGCGACATACATTTAAAATAGACAAGTAGATTTATAGCAAGAAGGCAAGAAATAAAGGAAGAAAGAAAGAGAGAGGGAAAAAAGAATGAAACGTGTAGCCAGCAGTCCGCTCTAGATTATGCGTGTTATTTTTTCCCTTTTTTGTCTGTAAGAGCAATAACACGCATCATATTTCATTCCGCTTTTATAACCAGAATCCTAACCAAGTGAAGCGAAATGGGGAGTTCCCTTTGTTTATATTGTTTACATTTCTCTTTAAACCCATGCGTGATTTATTGACTTTCTCTCTTTCTCGATCTATCTGTCCCTATTTCTTTCTCTCTCTGTAGACGGATCCGAATCTGACATAAAACCACAACTACTCTTAGAAAAAAGGTCTCTCCTCTTTTTTCCTCCCTCCCCTATTCCTCTTTCTCCTCTCTGTCCCTTCTACTCCTCCTCCTCCTCCTTTCACCATGATGGGACCATAAGTCAGGCCAATGAATCACTAATACTGCTCAGGTGAAAAATGACGAGTGATACATTAAGCAGTAATGGCGGGGAGAGGAATTACAGATCACCTTTCATTTCTTGCGGAACAGCAATAGCATTTTTCGGATCTTCCCCCCCCCCTCGCCTATCCAGCTTTTCTCTCTCCTTACTATGCTTCTTATTTATCGTTATTGTTCATTTATAAGTCTCTCTCTCTCTCTCTCCCTCACACACAGACACAGACACACACACACACACACACACACACACACACACACACACACACAACATACACACACACAGACACAAAACCACGCACAAGTATGTATCCCACCTTTCCCCAAGTTTCTCCTTCTCTCTCCCTCCTCCTACACGCTCTCCCTTGCCCCCCCCCCCCCCGTCGCTATCTCACCCCCATTCCTCTCCCTCTCGGCCTGTGCCACTCTTTCTAAACTTTTACTTCTTTTCTGCTCGCTCCTTGTTTTACACACTTATTTTTCCTCTACTTCCCCCCCCCCCCCGGAAAGAGAGAAAGATGCAAGGAAAGAAAGAGTTTTAAAATGAAATTCTGTGCTCCTAAATCTCGAAATAAAACGAAAGAAGCGGCCAATAATTTTAAACCTGTGTAAACAATGGCGAACGCGTGAAATTCAGACGGTTTAATGCCAGAGCAAAAACGGGGGGGTCTCGCGGGAGGAAGAAGAACTGTGTGTGAAGTTACTTCCTTCGGATATTTTGCTTTTTGCGTGTGTGTATGCGCGTACGTGTGCATGCTCGTATGTGTGTGAATACGCGTATGTGTGTATGTATGCATGTATTAGTATGTACCGCCATACTCGTGTATCAGCATGTGGTTTATGTGAGAGAATGTAAATGCATGATCGGAACAACGTGCACCATGCACCGTGTTGAGCGTACGGGCGCAGCAGGGCATGCATGCGGCCCTGCATATGGAGATGTGTATGATAAGAATGCCTTATTCTGTAAAGAGTATTTTTACGTATCTCCTTGTTGTTTTAAAGGCCAAATATGTCGATTCTGGGAATTTGGAAAATTGCTCACACAAAACAGAATGCGAGTTTATCCACATCCTTTAGCCGACCGACCCACAAAAATGTGAATTCTTTCGCTTAAACGCTGGTTCATATCAGCATAACTTTTTCGATTTCTGTTTTTTTTTTTGGCACGTCAGGCTTCCAATGAAGAGCTTCCAATGCTACTGTTGCACACTCAATGTCAACAGGTAATGTTCTGAAACGTGGGGCAGATCAGGACTTTTTCCCAAAGAACATCTGTATGTGTTCCTAAGGGCGGCTGAGCTGCTCATCCGAGCCAGGCCGGCTTCGAGAAGGCGGCTGGGGCGCCGAGGGCTTCCGAGCGGCGGTCGCACAGACGAAACGCTCGTTCGCGAAGCCTGAAACGAAAGCGGTTCGGGATCGAGGCTGCGGGTCAGAGGCAGGGGCGGTCTCTCGGCGCGTCTTCCGCGCTCTTTACGCGGATTCCGGTTCGTGACGAGCGCGACTCCCACAGACAGCCTCAACAACACCTTTGGTTTATATTCATCATTTATCTCTCTCTCTCCCAATCCGTTCCGCGGCATAATCTTTCTTTCCCATTCCCGCTCCTCTACAGCCTAGGGGGACGTGCGGCGCCTACCTCGAGCTCTTTGGACATCTTGCGTTTGTTGTTTAGCTGCTGGTTCTTCGGTTCGAGCGGCGGCAGGCTGCACACTAACTCGTAGGCAGCGTCCGCCAGCCTGTCCACTTGTGAATTTAGCAGCACCGGCGTGAGCTGGACTGGGGAGCCGGGGGGAGGGGGGTAGTGGTGGTACTGGTTGTACTGTTGGTTCTCTACACCCGTGCTCTGAAAAACATACAAGATGTTCGCCAGTAGTAGCAGGCCAGTGCAGTATTTCTCTCGTATGTTTACTCTACTTATGTGTGCGCAATTTTGAGCAAGTGACTGCAAGTAAGAGTCTCTTTTTGGGTTCTCTTTCTCTCTCGTGATTATTTGATCTTACTTATCAACAAGAATTGAACATCTTATTCATCAAATTATAATGGAGAATGCACAATCGCTGCAAGTTGATAAGTTTTGCAAACTTATGTTTACCTACTACTAAAAAGTGAATATCTCTTGAAGATATGCAAACATTGGAGCAACTATAACCTGCTCTACTGGCCCTGTCTTTTTGGGACGGCAAAAGACAACATCTTGTCATATTTTCCGGAACACATGGGTGATGGAGGGGGCAGGGGGCAGGGGAGGGAGAGGGAAGGGAGAAAAGGAGTGACTACGGGAGCGAAGTCCAATACAGCTCATGGGGAAGCTAAAGTAGGGGAGGGTGAGAGAACAGGGGAGGGGCAGTGGAGGTCACCTGGTGGCGGAGCTTTTGAAAGGCTCGAGCAATAGCCTTCTCCTTCAGGAAGAGGCTGGGACATCCTCTGAGTAGCCTCCAGGCTCAAAAAGGAAGATGACCGTAAGAGATAATGAAAAAGATAGTTCTGAGACGAAGACTTACATAAGGGGAAGGGGAGGCATAAGCGAAGTTCTTGAAGATCAACAAGAAATGGCATACAAGTATTTCTACCACCACCTTTTGATACTTCATAACTCAAGAAAAGTTTGGCATATTGATGGAAATTTGGAATAGCACCAAAGACCATGTCCAGGC
>NW_020870460.1:330982-333482 GCF_003789085.1 Penaeus vannamei | reverse complement strand
CGCCGTTCTCGAGGGTCAGGTCGAAGCCACCTTGAGCACTGCGCCTTTGTCTCTCGAGGGTCAGGTCGAAGCTCCACCTTGAGCACTGCGCCTTTGTCTCTCGAGGGTCAGGCGTCGAAGCTCCACCTTGAGCACAGCAGCGCGGCGCTCTTCTCTCGCCCTCTCCTTCCAGTTTGCATTGTAATATTTGATATCTCCTCTGCTTTTCCCCTCTCCCCGTTATTGCCTCTTCCCTTCACATCCTTTTTTAGCTTCGTTTTCATATTCCCATTAATCTTTATGTCCGTTAGCACAATTTTCGCTCCCTCCAGCATCTTTCCCTCTCCTTCCATTTCATCAAGCATCTTTGCCCCTGTCTTCATCTCGCTGCCTCCTCCTCCTTCCTCTTGCTACTTCACTCTCTCTTTTTTCTCTCTCGGACATTTTTACTCTCTGTCTTTCCGTTTTCTTTATCTGTCTATTTCTTATATCCTGCTTCTACGTTTCTTTGTATCTTTTCTTGTTTGCTTTTGCTGTGATCTCTCTCTCTCTCTCTCTCTCTCTCTCTCTCTCTCTCTCTCTCTCTCTCTCTCTCTCTCTCTCTCCTCTCTCTCTCTCTCTCTCTCTCTCTCTCTCTCTGTCTCTCTCTCTCCCTACGCAGTCTATTTCCTTTCCGCCCTCGCCTCTCCTGGATTCGGGCCGCCCACTCTCCCCTCTATTCCAGCTCCCCTCTCCTCTTTCCCCTCTCCTTCCTCCTATGCCTCTAGGCTTCATCTTTCCCTTCCCCTGTTCTTTTCCTCTCTTTCCCCATCTCCTCCCTTCTTGCTTTTACGTGTTCTCCATTCTCCACTTTGCCTTTTCTCCTTCCCTCTTTTTTTTACCTTTTGCTGCCCCTATCCCCTTCTTTCTTTTTTCCCCTTTCTCTTCCTATTTCTCACTCGCTCATTCACTTTCCCTCTTCATATTCCTTTGTTTTTATTGTGTGTGCGTTTTTCAAATATACCATCTTCACTCTCTCTATTTGTTCTCTCCCTCCCTCTTTCGTTCCCTTCCCTCCCTCTTTCCCTCTCTCCCTCCCTTCTTCCTTTCCTTTTTCTCTTCCTCCTACACTCCCTCCTTCCCATCCTCCCACTCTCCCTCCTTACTATCCCCCTCTCCTTCCTTCCCTTCCTGCTTCCCTCCATCCCACTTTCCCTCCTTCCTATCCCTCCCTCCCATTTTCCTCCTACCTTCCCTCCCTCCTTCCCATCCTCCACATTCCCTCCCTCCCGTCCCTCCCTCCCTCCTTCCCTCCTTCTCTCTCAAGGTACCCAGCTGCATCGGGGATTAGTTGATAATGCATCGCTGGGATGTTACCCGACACTGAACACTGATGCTTTGTCTGCATAGCTTATGTTGGTAAGAGGGGGGAGGGGGGAGGGGGGAGGAGAGACGGAGAGAAGGAAGGAGAGCAGGGGGAGCGGGGGAAGGAGAGATAGAGAGAAGGGAGGAGAGTAGGAGGGGAGAGTAGGGGCGAGGGAGACAGGGAAAGAGGGGGAAATGAGAGAGCGAGTATGTGAACGAGGAGCGCAAAGTTAGTGTGTGAATGAGTGTTGATGACGAGGAGGAGAGGAAGGAGTCGGCAGAGAGAAGTGGGAGAAGAGGTTAAATGGTGAATGGACAGACGGAGAAATTAGAGAGAGAGGGGGAGGGGAGATAGATAGAGAGAGAGAGGGGGGGGGAAGATAAATAGATAGATAGATAGATAGGTAGGGGTAAGAGAGAGAGTGAGAGACAAGAGAGAGTGAGAGAGAGAGAGTGAAAGAGTGAGTGAGAGAGTGAGAGAGAGAGAGAGAGAGAGAGAGAGAGAGAGAGAGAGAGAGAGAGAGAAGTGAGAGTGAGTGAGTGAGTGAGTGAGTGAGTGAGTGAGTGAGTGAGTGAGTGAGAAAGTGAAGTGAGTGAGTGAGAGAGGAGAGAGAGAGAGAGAGAGAGAGAGAGAGAGAGAGAGAGAGAGAGAGAGAGAGAGAGAGAGAGAGAGAGAGAGAGAGAGAGAGAGAGAGAGATGAGAGAAGAGAGAGAGAGAGAGGACGAGAGGCTCAGAAAATAGATGAGAAAGGGAGCAGCGAGAGAGAGGAGACCCAGAAATACACAAAGGCACAAAGAAAATAGACAACAGATGAAATGGTGGAAGGAAACGAGATAACGGAAAAAATATATAATGAATAAATAAAAACGAGGGAAAGAACGGGCGAAAAGGGAGTAAGAGAAGGGGAGAGGGCAAAGAGTGACGTAAGAGCAAAAATAGAACGAAGGGAGAGAATGTAAAAGACAAGGTAAAGGTTAAGAGGATATAAGGGATTGCACAGACCATAAGGAAGAACTGCATCAAAAGATACCTCGACTTACGTACGGACACACACACAAACTACATGGGAATGCCGACCTTAGCGACGCGGTAAATAAGGCCCAGGCGCGGGAGAGAGAGCCACTGGTCATCGCGCTTGGGACAGACTCGCGCGCGGTCCTCGGGTCGCCTCTGCAT
>NW_020870460.1:318482-328482 GCF_003789085.1 Penaeus vannamei | reverse complement strand
AGCCGTAATGCCGTAAAACAAGGCTTTTTCCCGCGCGCGCCAAAAGTGCGATGCAAGACGCAGCTACCCAGGAAACGATTCTTGAAAACACAAGAAAGTTTCAAAGGAAATCAGTCTAAATTAAAATGCACTTGAAATCCCAGTCAGTTACAACTGTTCAAAAACGGTTCCGTTAAACACTCCATTCCACTCGCCGCTTTACGGTATGTGAACAAAGCTGCATTCAATTTACCGACGGTGAAAGAAGTCCCCAATTTTATCAGTCTCCCCCCCAGAGTGATTTTTCGACTGCATTTTGGACTCCATTGGAACAGCGGTTGCATTCACTGTACTTAATAATCCATGCAGTCGTGTCCATTTTTTGCTTTTCAGCTTGGCTCCCCTCTTGCATCTTTTAATAGTCCTTTATTTATAGTTATTTTTACCCTCCTTCCCACTCACTCTATTTATTCCTCCCTGGCCCAATTACTCCCTCTCTCGGCTATTCTCATGACTTTTCATCTTCTCTTTTTTTCATTTGCTAATGGTCAGTTTATTTTTTCGACCCGGCTCCCTTCCCTGCCTCTTTTAATGTGTTTTTGTGATGCGTTTTTCGGGCATGAGTTTTATGTACTCTCCTCCCCAATATCTACGTTGTCAGCTCTCACTCCGCGCGCCCTCCACTCCTCTCTGTTGCCGCCTGTCCGCGCTCTCTCCTTTCTCTCTTTCGCTCTTTCGGCTCTCCTCTCTCTCTCGGTCTCGGTCTCGCTCTGCTTGCGTGTGGACAGTCTGTCTAAGTGACTGAACCTCTTGCCGTCTCTCTCTCCTTCTCTCTCCCTCTTCCTCTCTCGCTGCGTCTGCATACAGCTGCATTCTCTCTTTGTCTGCGTCTCTCTCTCTCTCTCTCTCTCTCTCTTCTCCTCGTCCTCTCCTCTCTTCTCTCTCTCTCTGCGCGTCCTCGTCTCTCTGCTCTGTCTTCCTTTCGTTTTCTCTGGCTCTGTGGAGGTTCGTCGTCCTTCTCTTTCTCTACGTTTGTTTTGCATAACTGTCAACAACTCTCACGGTGAGCACATTCAAAAGGCCAATATCTTGCTGTAATGTGTAGATCCCAATATGTCATATATTTAAAGCGTAGCACTATCCTTCTTCACGCAGTATTTGAACATTCCTGCATTTCCATCTCAGAGAAATTCTACGTGCTGTCCAAAACTGACTATGCTCATCATGATGATTGAGAATAACACGATTGAGATAAGAAGAAATGTTATTCGAGTGCAGCTTGCGAGCGATCTGCTCGAATTGTTTTTCCCTATGCGAGAGACGATTGAAAAGTGGAAAATGTATTTTGTTGCAACTACTCAGTCGCTAGAAGACGAATGCAAAGTTGCATATCGTCTTGGAAACTGAGAGGTAATCGCGGCACCACACACACACACACAACACACACACACGACACACAACACAAATGGCACTAAAGGTTTCACACACACAACACATGCAGGCATATGTTGGGTTAGTCAGTGTCGCGCCACACACACACACACACACACGCGGGAGCGTCATACACAAATAAATAAAGTGTTATGTGTGTTTGGTGTGGGTATGGTGCGATGTGTGTCTGGGTTGGATGGTTGTGTTTATATATTTATATATATATATAATATATATATAGTATATATATATTATATATTTATTAATATTATATATTATTTATATATTATATGTATAATGTAGTGTATATATAGTATATATATACTATATAGTATATATATTATATAAGGGTGATATATGACCCGAGAGAAGAGAGAGGATGGAGAGAGAGAGGGAGGATGAGAGAGAGAGAGGGGGGGGGGGAGAATGATGAATGATTTGCAAAGGAGAAGCGCGGAAGGGGAAGAACAAGCAAGGGAAGAGCGAGTGCTGTGCTGATGCGGCAGCCGGCATCGTGCGCAGCGTCGCTGGCGGGGAAGGCGTTGTGGCCGAAGATTTGGGGGAGGCGTCGTCGCTCTCCAGAATGAGAATGCGCTGAATGGGCGAAACTTTTAGTGTGTGGGTCGTTGGTTGCGATGTGCGTCCCCTCCCGGTGCCCCTCCCTTCGTCGTTCTGCTTCTCCTCTTATAGTTCAAGCTCATCGTTTCTTTCTTTCTCCTTGAGTGGTTGGTCGTATTCCCTCTGATCTCGCTTCCGGTGGGTGGCCGTGCTGTGTCGGGCTGTGTCTTCTGCGACTCTGGGTTTCTTTCGTTCTCTGTCAGTCCCGCTCTTGAATGGTCTGCGTCTCATCCACATTCTTATCTCTCCCTCTCTGCGTCCCTGCCGCGCCTCCTCCTCTCTCCTCCCCGTCTCTTCCAGCTCCATCTTATCTCTCCTCTTCCTCTCTCTCTCTCTCTCGCTGCTGCTCTCTCTCTCCTTTGCCTTTTTCTATCCTTAGTTATTCTCATCTTCCTATTTCTGGCAACGTTCTTACCCTTTTTGTCCCTGTCACTTTCTTTGTGTATATTATCTCTTGCCGTCTGTTTTTTGGGTGTCGTTTCTCGTGACCCTTCGGTTTCCTTTTATATTATCAACAGATATACATCATTGTCTCTGCATTTTCTCTTCGGTGTTTCCATCTCTTATGGTTTCTCTCTGCTCTTCTCTTCTCCCTTCTCTCTTTCTCGCGCGTTAGCCACAACTGTTTATCTATTGACTTCCGGATCCATTCTTTTTCCTTAGTTTATTATCTCTTCGTTCCGTCTCTCCGCCTCTAGGTGGTAGTGGGTTCCGTATTCAGTCTTTTGTATCGCTCTTTCTTGTTTTGCCTTCATGTCCCTTGGCTTTGTGTTCCGCGCGTTTTGTTCTGTAACTCTGTACGCTTTCTCGTTCTTTTTGTCGGTCTTCATTTTCTTTTTCCATTTATTCTAAACATGGTGTGGGAACCGAGCTCCATTGAATTCCTAATTTATTGTTGATCCCTTTCCGTTCTGTGTCTTTATGTGTTCTCTTTCTTTCCGTCTTGCATTTTTCCTCTCCCTACCCCACTCTCTTTCTCTCCCTCTTTCTGCTCTCTCTCCCTCCGTCCCCGCTCCCCTCGTCTCTCTCTTCTCTCTCTCGTCCTTCCTCTCTCCGTCTCTCCGCTCGTTCTTCTTTCTTCTCCTTCCTTTCTCTTCTTCATTCTCTCTCTCTCTCTCTGCTCTCTCTCCCGTCCTTCTCCGCTCCTCTCCTTATGTCGTCGTCCTATTTCCGCAGCCTTCCGTCCATCTCCCATACTCTCTCCATACCTTCCTATTCCCTCTGTCTTCTTCCTATTTCTCCTTCTTTCGGCCACCGCTTCCCTTATTTTTCCTACCTGTCTTTCACTCCTAACCTTCCGCGCCTTCCTCTCTCTCTCCTCTTCTCTGCCTCCCTTCCACCCTCATTCGCCCCTCCCCTCCTTCCTTCCTACTCCTCCCTCCCTCCTCCCTCCTCCCTCCCTCCCTCCCCGTCCGCCCTTTGCGCTCTGGCCTTCTCCGTCCCTGGTCAATTATTTTTATGTTTCCGCATCGTTGTATAAAGATTCGAATAATTTTTATTAATCTCCCCGACTGGATTTACTGATGAAAATACGTTAGGTATTTTATTTGCCATATTGTTTATCATCTTACGTACCTTTTCTTTTCTCTCCCTCTCTGCTCTCTCCGTCTCTCTCTCTCCTCTGTCTCTCCTCTCGCCCCTCCCTCTCCTCTCTCCCTCCCTCTCTCTCTCTCTTCTTCTCCTCTCTCTCTTCTCCTTCCTCCCTCCCTATCGTCTCTGCTCTCGTCCCTCCGTCCCCCTGGTCTTTCTCTCTCTGTCCTCGTTCTCTCTCTGCTCTTTCTCTCTCTTATCCCTCTTCTCCTCTCTCTTTTTCTCTCTCTCTTCTTTCTGCCTCTCCCCCCCCTCTCCTCTCTCGTCTGTTCCTCTGTCTTCTCTCTCTCTTTCTCTCTTTATCTCTCTCTCTCTTTCGTGTCTCTCTCCCCCGTCCTTCTTCCTCCTCCTGTTCTCTCTCTCCGTCCTCCTCTAAGTCCCTCTCTGTCCTGTCTGTCTCTCTCTCCCTCCCGTCCCTCTCTCTCTCCCTCTCTTCTCTGTCTTCTCCTCCTCCCTAATCAGCCCCTCCCGCCCCCCTCGAGTCCTCGCGCCCCTCCTCTCTTCTCTCTTCTTCTCTTCGTCCTTCGTCTGTCTCTCCGCTTTCCGTCTCTTCTCTCTCTCTCTCTCTCTCTCTCTCTCTCTCTCTTCGTTCTCTCTCTCTCTCTCTCTTGTGGACCCGAAATTCTAGGAAGCGAATGAAGAAGAAGCTATACAACGGGCAACGCACACAACGCGCGCACGCGCACGCGGTTGAGTGGCTCCACGCGTGCGCACGCGAGGGATGGGGAGAAGAGGAGGGAGGAGGCGCAGGAGGAAAGGAAAAGAAGGGATGAAGGAGGAGACAGGGAGGAAGAGGGGCCAGGGGGAAGGAAGGGGAAGGGATGAAGGGGAGGCGGGGAGGGTCCATGAGGAGAAGGGAGATAGAAGCAGAATGTGGGAAACGGGTAAGAAAGGGAAGGATAGGTAAAGAGGAGAAGGGAAGGGGGAAAGGAGCCGGGCGAGAAGGGCGGAGACATCTCAGCGACGCGCACTGGTTTCTGGGCGAACGCGCCTCCACCTCGAGGCGCGCTCTGCCTCCGAGCGCACGGGCGCGCGCGGGAACGGCGCTTGCATTGCGTCGCTGCTTTTGTGCTCGGGCATGTGGGGTTGGAACCTGCGTTTGCAGGGACCTCCCGAAGATATGTATGAGAAGAGATGATTGTAAAGACGGGAAAGGAGAGAGAGAGAGAGAGAGAGAGAGAGAGAGAGAGAGAGAGAGAGAGAGAGAGAGAGAGAGAGAGAGAGAGAGGAGAGAGAGAGAGAGAGAGAGAGAGCAGGAAAAATGAAGGAGGTAAACGAACAAACAGCATTTCTTATGCTAGGTTAACAACTAATAAACTAGTTTAAATCTCTCGATTAAACCACAGCAGCAAATCCCCAACCCCCTCCCCCGACCAAGCTCATCCCCACCCCCCTTACCCCCCACCCCCACCCCGTTCGCTATTTACCATAGCCAAGAAAATAAACTTGATTAAACGTCCATCTTTGCAACCCATATGACTGAGGAGAGTTTTAATCGAGGAAAGATCGGGGAGACTGCAAGCAAAATGCAAGCAGCGTTAATCCAAGAAAGGGAAGGCCAAAAAGGGTAACTGAGAGGCACAGAGGCCAGCGCGCACTCCCGCGGCAGCGGCCTCGGCGGCCTCCTCAGGGATCAGGACTTCGCCGACGGGGAGACGGAGGAGCTCAAGAAGGCCGGAAGCCATAGACACTGCCGCCATACACTGCGACGCAACTAAGTTTTTGTGTCCTTTTGCTGTGTTTTGGATTATTCGATATTAATATGGTTTGATTTTGCGTTTTAGAATCGTATAATATTGTGTTATGTTCTTGTGTTTCATCTTTATATGTTCTATTTTGCTTGATTATTTTGTATTGATTTTTTTTCTGTATCTTATTTATGTGCTTTTTTTGATACTATTCTGTAAACATTCATATCTAGCGTCTTTCTCATTCCGATTTTCTTTAACTTCACCTTTCAAAAAAGATTCGAAGCTCGTGCACTGCATAGCCCAGAGCGGAGGCCGCGTCGGGACCGCCGGCGCGGGGCTGCGGTCGGTGGGACGGCGGTTTTATTCTCTCTCCTTTTGGCTTCTTTCTCTGATTGTCTCTCTTCTCTCTCCTTCTTCGTCTGCTGATCCTTTTTTTTTTCCCTTGGCTCGCGATGTGTAGCGCTTCTTGTTTGGCCTTGGTGAGTTGCTCCTCTCGTCTGCGCTATCAGCCATAACAGCTATCAGTATCTTAAACTTAAATTTACTTTTTATGTTTATTATTATCGTTTTGTGTGTGTCTTATTATATATATATAGTAGACATATATATATATATATATATAATATCCATATATATATATATATACACACACATGTTCATACATTTGACATTTGATAGTTAATATTGTGTTATATATATTTAAATTATTATATTATTTATATATATCTACTTAGTTAGTTTGCGTATGTTATTATAATAAGTTTTGTGTGTTTGTGTGTGTTTTGTGTGTGGGTGTGCTGTGTCTGTGTTGTCGTGTGTCCATGGTGCTCTGTGTTTTTCTGTGTTGTGGCGAACCAGGGTGTGTTGTGCGTGTGTGTGTGTGTATGTTGTGTTATGTGTGATGTGTGTTATTTGTGTGCCCTTCCCCTAGTGAGTGTGTGCGATGTGTGTGTGTGTGTGTGTGTGTTGTGTGTGTGTGTGTGTGTGTGTGTGTGTGTGTATGTCGTGTATGAGATGTGTGTGACTGTGTGTGTGGTGTGGTGTGGTGTGTCTGTACGTCAGTTATAGGTACTGTATATATATATAATATATATACGAGTTATATTATATATTATTATATAGTGTGATGTTAATAATATATAATATTTTATTATATATAATATACATATATGGGGCAGATATGCTCATTACACACACATAAAAGTATTACAGTACATATGATACATTTTAAATATATATACGTAAGTTGGTGTTTCCTGTAAATTATACTAGAGCTCTGGTATACATTTATAATGCATATATTATACCTATGTGTAGGTTGTTATATACGTACAACTAGTATATGGTCTATAAATTATATAGTATAAGAACAGAGACTGAGCAGAACGAGGAGCTTTGGATGTTGCGAGAGATGTAGTGACGAGGAGAGTAGGGAGAAAGAAAAAGAGAGAGAGGCTGGTACGTGTGTGTGTGAAGAGGTATTTGGATTCGAGATGAGAGAAGTGTATGAGAGAGAGAGAGATAGAGGAGAGACATAGATTCATGCTGCGATTATCTAATAAACTATGCTGATGGATATTAACCATACATATATTATAAATATATAGTAATTACATATCTCAATTATAATATTAATTTATATATTACTTCATTTGTATAGTCATATTATATATTTGTGTGTAGTTGCCACCTCCCGTATATACACAATAATACAGTTATTTTTTATTTTTCATATTTATTACATATTATTTTAAATATATAAGAAAATGATGTGTTGTTAATATGTGATGTGTATTAATTTTATAGTATGTTAGGGATTCTATACTTAGTATATATATATACTTTATTCAATGTATGATATTGACTAGCAGATAATGAGCCTATGTTTCTTACTCATCTATATAACTAGTCTCCAATCTTCTATCTCTCTCCCTAATATATAAGCACCATATGCTCGTACATATATATCTGATTCATGTCACATCACACATCACACATCACTTACACACCATTCACATTCACCAACACATGCTTATTTTCTTATCTGTTATCACATCACAACACACACACACACACAACACACACACAGTATCCATATAAATATATTTAGTATATAGAATTAACTATATATTTCTTACTCATATATAGCATAGTATTATAATAGTCAAACAACTATATACGATGATGTGTGAAATAACTGACAAATAGGTAGAGTTATTATATGTATGTAACAAGTATAATTAAAAATATATAGTATAATAAGTAGACTTACTATTACCCTGATTAATATAATTTTGATATATATATATAATATACCACACACAAGTTTAGAGAAAATTATTATATGGGATAATATCTATTTATTATACTATTAAATATTTGGTCTTATATATATGTGCTAATTATATGTAGTTAATATTGTAATGTATAATTTTTTCACTCTCTTATGTGCATACATATATAATATAGTATATATATTATATAGATTGTAGGTATTGTTACCTATAGTGTATAGATTTAGCACTGTCACAATATATTTTTAGTATTGAGATAACTTTATATTATAAAATAATTATATATAAGGTATATATATATATATATTATTATATGGTAAGATATACATATACTAATGTATACACACACCACACACACACACAACACACACACACCACACCCACACATCACACCTACACACACATCCTACTACACATCCACAACACACACACACACACATATAATACATATGTTGAGGTGTTTTGTGTCCTTTTATCGTGTTATGTTAGTTGAGTGATGTAGTTGATGTGTGGAGTGATGTTAGTGAGTGTGTTTTTATGTGTCGTGTATTGTGAATTCTGTGTGTGGCTTGTAATGTAATATGAGTAAATGTATATATTTTTCGTAATGGTGTTTTGGGGTGGTGTCTCGTGTGCTTGTCTCCGTGTTATTTTCTAATTCTACTTATGTAGTGTATGCGCGTGTGGACTTGCTTCCCGGCATTTCGCTTCTGAAACCCTTGCTGTATGCCTGTCTCCTTCCGCCAGACGGTCGATGTTACGAAACTCGGATCTTTGACGCGCTCGCTTTTCGCCTACTGTCACGTGAGGCCGCTTCCGGCTCTCGGTTGGGGGAAAGATCGACAGTCACATCCCGCGCCTTACCCTTGTGCCATCGCGATTTCCGGTTGTCTCTTCCTCATGCGTTGCACATCAGTTTCCTAAATCAATGTTTTTGTTATCCATCTAACCTCCTCTGTTTCCTTTCTGCCTTGTCTGCTTAACAGCCTTCTACCTGCCCGGTCCCAGAGCCCTCCCTCCCTCTCTCCCTCGACCTAGGACCCACTCCCTGCGCAACTAGTTCCTAGGACCCCTAACGAAATTAAGCGTAACTCATTGACTTAAAGGCGTACGGACATATCAGTCAGCGTTACAGGCCTTGTTTGCCTTACCCTGGATTGGAGACCACCACTCCTGCCCAGCGCCTTCTGCAGTCTCCCGCCCACGGTGCAGGGGCTTGCGTAGGCCGATGCCCACCAGGGCCATGATCTCCAGGAACTCCTCTTCGCCGGCTTCGCACAGCTGCTGCACGTCGTCTCCGCCTGCGTGTAAACCGACGGGTTAGTCTCTGGGGGCGCGGGAGGAAAGGGAAGGGGAAAGGCGGAGGGGGAAGGGGGAGTTGAGGGGAAGGGTAAGGGGGACAGGGGTGTGGCGGAGGGTAAGGGATGGGGGGCAGGTAGGAACAGACAAGGTGGTGTCAGGGGAGGGATAGGGGGTGGTGGGGAGGAAGGGAAGGGTGAGTTAAGTCACCGAGAGATGGGAAAGATAAGGATGGTTCAGAAGGGGCGTCTGGGTGTTGGGGTGAGGGGGGTGGGGCTGGAGCGGCTGTGGGCAGGCGTCTGTGGGGTTCAGAGTCGTGATACAGAGGATCAGAG
Organism: Penaeus vannamei; assembly: GCF_003789085.1. Classification (NCBI taxonomy): domain Eukaryota; kingdom Metazoa; phylum Arthropoda; class Malacostraca; order Decapoda; family Penaeidae; genus Penaeus; species Penaeus vannamei. The sequence goes on along the minus strand of NW_020870460.1, from coordinate 319,245 downwards.
GGTTAGGGAGGCTTCGTGACGCGGTGACGGTTGCGGGGGGGGGAGATAAGGAATCAGGGAGATAAGATTGGCAACCCAAGGTCAGGGCTTGGGGAGGGGAAGAGCTAGGGCGAGGTAAACGGCTGAGGGAGGCAGACAAGCTACGATTGGCGGGGTTCGATAAGGTGAGGGGGATGGATCTTGTTGCTTGGAAGGGTATAAGGAAGAGGTTGGAGCGGTTGCCGGAATCTGGAAGAAGATCAAAGAGATAGATAAAAGCACACAGAAATATATCCCCCAAAAAGATTGAGTTATTAAATATATAATCAATAATAATAATAATAATAAAATGAATGATTAATACAATTGATTTCTTAATAATGATATATTATGAAATATATTGCTTAATAATACTAGAATAAATTGTGACAATAATTAATAGTGATAATTTAACATTCACTTAATAATATGTATATATCAATGACAATGGATAATAAAAATGTCTTATCATACATGTGACATGTTATTATTACTCTATTATTTATTATCAATATAAAATGAACAATTACCAATAACACCTATAATAGGAATTTAAGAAGCCAAACGGAGAAAGTGAGGAAGGGTAAAAATGGCTAAGAAGAAACATGATAAAGGATAGGAGTAAAGGAGATGGAAAGAGGCGATATCGGACTAAGGGCGAGTGATAACAAATGTCAAACGTAATGGATGGAGTAGTAACAAAATTATGAAGGATGAGGACATAAACGTGAAGACTGGAAAGAGA
>NW_020870460.1:300982-313482 GCF_003789085.1 Penaeus vannamei | reverse complement strand
TTATTTATTCATATATTATTATTAGTAAAATCATTATTAAGTATTATTATTTATTATTACTTCTACTGTCTTATCTTAATTTCCGTTACTATTCATTGCATAATTATCATTATTATTATTATTATTATTATTTATTATTATTATTATTATTATTATTATTATTATTATTATTTATTATATATATACTATTATATTATATCATTATTTCATTACATTAGTAATATCCATTATCATTATTATCCTTATTTCATTATTATCTTTATTATCATCATCATAATCATCATTATGATGATGATTATTATAATCATTATCATTTTTATTAGCATTACTATGTTTACTATTACCATTATTATCATCCTTCTTATCGTCATCACACCATCATCGTTATTTTTATTAATCTTATTATTATCTTATTATCTTATTATTATTATTACTACCACTACCACTACTACTGCTGCTACAATCATCATTATTATTTTTCTATTATTATTATCATTATTATTATTATTTTTTTTATGATGATGATGATTGATGATTATATCAATATAATTTTTATTATCACTATAATAATAATAATTAATAATAATAATAATAATAATAATAATAATAAATAATATAATAATAATAATATAATAATAATAATAAATAATAATAATGAAATAATAATATGATAATTAAAATAATTATTATTATTATTATCATTATACTTTCCTCAACTTCATCATTTTCATCATCCTCATCATCATTATCATAAACATCCCCATTACTACCATCCTCGCAATGCCAGTCAACTGCCAGTCACACAAGCACCTCCCCTGACACAGCATCCATGCCAGCCATCATCGGAGGCGCTGGATCCCTCGCGCTCGGCATGGGCACCACCGCCCTATCCGAGGCAAAATGAATTCTAAAATGCTGTCCCTTGATTTGCGAATGGAAAGAAAAAGAACAAGAGAAACGTGAGGGAAGAAATAACAAAGAAAGAACAATCAAGTTGCGCAATGCGACTTCCGGTTCAGGACCGTATGAACGAAGGCATACCTATTCCAGCATTTCAGCGAGAGTGGTAATGGTGGCGGCAGAAACAATAACAGGCAAAAGTACAAAAAAAAGGGTAAATCACGATCATAATAATAATGACGATGATACAGATAAAGAGGGTGATGTGAAGAAGATTATTATTAATCATTATTATTAATTATTATTATCATTATTACTATTATTATTATTATTATTATTATTATTATTATTATTATTATCATTATTACTATTATTATTATTACCGCTATTGTTGTTACTGTCACAGTTATTGTTACTTTTATCATTATTTCAATTATTATTGCTATTATTATTCTCATTATTATTACAATTATTATATCGTTATCATATTATTATTATTATTACTATTATTGTTACTATTATTATTATCACATCTTTTATCATCATCATTATTATTATTAGTAGTAGTAGCAGTATTATCATTATTTTTGTTATTGTCATTATCATTATTGTTACTATCATTATCAACATTGTTATTGCTATTATTATAGTAATAATAATTATAATTATCTCAAGAACAACAGCAACGTCAAAACCAATAATGATAATAATAATAAATAATAAATAATCATCATCATCATAATAATCATAATAACAATAATGATAATAACCATAACAACAATATTACTAATGACAATGATAAGAATAATGATAATAATAATAATAGTACAATACTACTACTACTACTAATAATAATAATAATAATTACAGTAATCATAATAAAGGTTACAAGAACATTAGGAATAATGAAAACAATATTAATAATAATAATAATAATAAGTATTATTATTACTATCATTATAACAATAATAACAACAGGAACAATAGCAAAAATAATATCAATCTTAATAATAATAATAACCTAAAAAGTATTACCATTATTATCACTGATATTACTAACATCATTATTATCATCATTGCCAATATCTTTATCATTGTTATTGCTAGTATTACTAATAATTATTAATATTATTACCATCATCATCATCATCATCATTATCATTTACTTTTCTTCATGTTTTTCATTATCACTACTAGTATTACTACTAACAACACTAATAATAATAAAAATAATAATAACAATAATAATAATAATAATATTATTATTATTATTATCATTACCATAAATATTATTATTATTATATTATGTTATTATTATTATTATCATTATTATTACTATTACTATTATTATCGTCATTATTATTATCATAAATGATTATATAAAAATCACAATAAAAAGAAAAATAATAAGAATACGTTCAATAATAATAATAATAATAATAATAATAATAATAATAATAATAATAATAATAATAATAATAATAATAATAATAATAATAATAATAATAATAATAATAATAAAAATAATAACAATAATAATAATAACAACGACAACAATAATAACACCAATAATGATAATAATAATAACAATGATATCAATAATGAAAATAACAACAATAATAAGAATACTGTAATAATAAATAATAAGAAGAATACAAGTAATAAAAATGATAACTGCAACATAAAAGATAAGAACTGGGACACCCACAAAATGATATCATATAACATTCACCAAGCATCGCATACGGCAGCAATAACAACATACTTGAGAACTTCAACATTTATTAACTCTATTGCAAGAAATTTCCAACGCCGGTCGAACTTTATTCTGTGTTGCATCATAAACAAGAACGCAACGGCAGCCTCGTCCTTATTATCACTCGGCCACAGGGAAATTTTAATAAGCTGTACATCGTAACTCTATCCCACGGTAAATAAGGTCTATAATGAAGCATTGTTCAGTGCAGATATGTGTAATGTACCCACCTCGTTCCACTAAAATGCAAAACATATTGAATAGTGTTTCAAAGTTGTGAGGACAGACGAATGGGAAAAAGTGGTGAAATTATGGCTGATAAAGGGAGTGATGGTAAAGATGACGATGGAATGATATGGATGATGGTAATAATATTGAGAATGGTAATAATGGCGATGATAGCAATAATGGTAAAAGCATAATGATACTGATGATAATGATGATGAGAATAATGGTGACGATGATGTTGATAATGATAATAATGGTGATGGTAATATCAATGGTTAATAGTAATCGTTATCATAATTGTCATTACTACCATTATCATTATTTTCACAATGATGAAAATCATTATCATCATCACATCATCATTATTAAAATCCTTATTATTATTACTATTATCATTATTATCATTATTACTATTATCATTATCAATAATATTATCATTTTATTGTTACCATTATTACTATCATTATTATCAATATCATTATCATTATTATTATTATTATTATCATTATTATTATTTTTACAATTATTATTATTATCATTATTATTATTACTATTATCATTATCATTATTATCATTATTACCATTATCATTATTATCATTATCATCATTATTATTATTATCATTATTGTTATCATTATTACTGTTATTATTATTATTATTATATTATTATCATTATCATTAATATTATTATCATTATCATTATCATATCATTATTGTTATTATTATTATTATTATTATCATTATTATCATTAATATTATTATTGTTATTACGATCATTATTATTATTACTATTATTATTATTATCATTACTATTATCATCATTATTATCATTACCATATTTATTATTATTAGTTGTATTATCATCATTTTATTATTACTGTTATCATTATCATAAATTTCATTTTTATCCTAATTATTTTCATTATCATCGTAATCAGTATTACTATTATGATCATTATTATTCTGATCATTATGATCATTACTTGTATTATCCTGATGATGATCATCTTTATCAACATTATCATTATCGTTATCATTATCATCATCATTATCACTGTTACAAAGATCATTATTATTATCCTCATTATCAAAATCATTGTGCTCCCTTCATCACTTTTATCAAAACAGTTACTCTTAACATTGTCAACATAACCATTTGTGTTATCATCTTGCAATTATCCTTATCGTCGCCATTACAGTTACGACGACTAAGTACTTTCAATACTATTTTCATTACCCTCCTTCGAACAGAAATGTCAGGGTAGAGGCAGCAATAAGAACTGCACTTCATAGTATGCTTGGAAATATTAATTACGATTGTGGTAATGATAGTAGTGATATCAGAAACAATAACAATAACAGTAAAAGTATTACTGATGATGATGATAGTAGTAATAAGCATCATGGAAGAATAGAAGGCCAATATTGATAATAATGATGGTGCATCACTGTAAATAACCGTTATGGTAATATTCGAAATTTGAGAGTAACAATATTCATAATGTAATTATATTCATAATACTAATAACTATACCACGGATGAAAATGATAATGATAATGATAACAATAATATTGATAATGCTAATAGTAATAGCAGCAACAATAATAATAGGTAAAACAACAATAATGAAAATAATAATTACAACAACAACAGCAACACCAACAACAACAATAATAACATCAATAATGATAATAATGATAATTTCATAATAATGATGGCAATAATAACAATAACAACAATAATGATGATAATAATAATTGTAATAACAATAATGATATCATTATTATTATTATTATTCCTATTATTACTATTATTATCATTATTGTTGTTATTATTATCATTATTATTATTATCATTATTATTATTATCATTGTTGTTATTATTATTATTATTATCATTATTGTTAGTATTAGTATTAGTATTATTAGTATTATCATAAATATCATTAGCACTCATAATAATCAATATTAATAGTAATAATAATTGTAATAAGATTAATGATAATAAGAATACTGATAAGTATAATTTAAAAAATGAAATTAACCATTGTGCTAATGATAGTATTATCAGTTTACAATGGCACTATTGATAATAATACTGACAATCATGATACTGATGCTCATGCTAATATTGATACCAATAATAATAATGATAATAATTGTCATTACGATAATGGTAGTTATAATTACAACAACAACAACAATAATACATTAGAAAAAGGCAAACAAAAACAAAACACTAATAATAATGATGATAACTATGATAACAATAATAATGATGGTCAGGCTCATAAGGATAATAAAATGGTGGTTATGAAGGCATGGATGGTAATGCTGATCATGGAAATGATAATATCAACAATAATAATAATAGCAATAATAATAACGATAATAATAATATATTAAAATAATAATAATAAATATAAATAATATAAATAATAATAATAATAATAATTAATAATAATAATAATAATAATAATAATAATAATAATAATAATAATAATAATAATAATAATAATAATAATAATAATAATAATAATAATAATAATAATAAAAATGATAATAATAATAATAATAACAATAATAGTAATGGTAACAAAAATAAAAATAATGATGGTAATGATAATATTAATAATAATAATAATAATAATAATAATAATAATAATAATAACAAAAACACCAATGACTATCATTATTATCACTATATTATCATCATTATTATCATCATTATTACTATTATCATTATTATCATTATCATTATCATTATTATTATTATTGTTATTATTATTATCATCATAATGATAATAATAATAATAATGAAAATAATGATAACGATGATAACACCAACAAAATGATAATGATAATGATAACAGTAATAATAGTAATAATGATATTAATAATAATAATAATAATATAATAATAAATAATAATAATAAATATATAAATAATAATAATGATAATAATAAAAATAATGATAATAATAACAAAAAAACTAAAGTACTAGTAAAAGTAATTATAAATAAAACTAACAAAAATAATAATAAAAATCCTAATGATAATAACAATAACAATGATAACAACAGCAACAGAATAACAATGCTAGTGATAACAATAGTAATAGTTATAATAATAATAATAATAATAATAATAATAATAATAATAATAATAACAATAATGACAATACTAATAATAACATTAGTGATAATCATTACTATATTCATTATCATTATCATTGTTATAATCATAATAATAATAATAATATTAACTACAATCATAAAAACGAGCAATAATAACAATAATACTAATAAGAATAATAATGATAATCTCAAGAAAATTCACCATAAGGATGGCACTAAAACTACTAGATCTACTACTGGTAAAATGCTGATAATGAATAACATAACTAATATCGTAATTGATATTACTACCATTACCATGATAATTATTACTACTATTATCATATCCTTTCATTACCTTTATTCCTTGCTAACATTATTTTTATCATTATTTTCTCATTGTTACTGACTATTAGCATCATTATTACCATCTACCAATCTCTCTTTTCAATAGTATTACTATAACTGCTGCCATCATGTTATCATCATTATTAGTAATATTGATAATAAAAATATCCCTTATGAACCATAAAGTTAATAAAGATGAAGATTCGCATGCCAGGAGAAGAAAAAAAAAAAAAAGAACAGTAATTCCCAATCTTGGAAGTACACACGAAAAGCAAGGTTGTCTCTAACACACGAGTGAAATACAGCGTTGGAAAGACATACAAAAAAGAAAGAGAAAAAAAAGACAGCCAGCCAGTCTAATGAACTACAGGCAATATAATAGCCTATGTGTATGATATAAAAGAATGATAAACAGGGGGCCATTTCACAAAACACAACATCCATTTCTTATAAATGAGACTATACTGACTGTAGTTTCATAATGACCTTTCACGGTACCTTGACTGATGAACGTATCGTAGTAATTGAGCAAGTTGGCTCGTTGCAACACTCGGTACAGCTGCAGCTCCGATTCGTTGCTCGGCTGCGAAGTTACGGCCACTGCGGGAGGAGAGCGGGGGTTAGAGCCGAGGGGACTAGGGGGGGGGGGTGACGGGGGAGGCGTATGTATGGGGTGGGGGGGAGGGGGGAGGCGAGTGTACGGGGAGGGGGTGGGTGGGTGAGGCGAATGTATGGGGTGGGGGAAGGAGGGAGGCGAAGGTATGGGGGTGGAGGGAAGGGGGGAGGCGAGTGTACGGGGAGGGGGGTGGGGTGAGGAGAGTGCATGGGGGGGGGAGTGGAGGAGGCTAGTGTATGGGGTGGGGTGGAGGGAGAGGCGAGTGCATGGGGTGGGGGTGAAATATGGGGTTTACGGGAGAAGGGGTGGGCAGGAAATTGTATGGGGGTGATGTCACGTGGGTATGGGGAGTGAGGAGGTGATGGGGTGGGGGTGGGAGAGATGGATGGACGGGTAAGAGGTGGTCTTAGATGGGGTTTAGAGGATGCATGTATGGGGAGGGTTGGGGAGGGGGCAGGGAGGGAGAGAATGGGGGGGGGGAAAGTGGTGGTGAAATGGGTTTGGAAAATGTCTGTTGTCGGAGAATGGGGTGATGAGGCGAAATGGGCAAAACTGTAATAAAAAAAAACATATTGGGAAGCATAATATGTTTAGAAAAATGAGAAGGGGGGGCTTAGAAATGGATGGAATACCAAATAAATTATTAATGTTACTAAAAGGAGAATAATAATGATTACACAATGAAGATATGAAGATAATGGTTGTTAACATTGTGGTGACTGATAACTGTGATTATCACTAGAAGTGTTATACCATCATTGTTTGATAACACCAGAATAACAGATTGTGATAATTATGACACACCTAATCTATATCAAAATAACAAAACTGAAATAAAACACAGAGAAAAAGTATTCAAAATACATTACAAAATCATCTAAACATGAAATATATTACGCGATGAGAAAATAAGAAAAATGTCAAAAGCCAATTTTTCCGCTTATCATTAACATCATAATTAAATATCGAAGCCCACGACTTGCATAAAACATTAAAATGGAAAGACTCATATTTCTCTTTCGGCCTCCGCGTGTGCAGCGCGCTCTCGGCGCACACATTGTGCGCGAAACGACAAAGGACGGAAACTGAGGCGGTCGCACGCGAAGCGAATACGGCGAGACGTTTCCACGGAAACACACACACACACACGCACGCACGCACGCACGAACACACACGCACGCACGCACGCACGTACACGCACGCACGCACGTACACGCACGTACACGCACGCACGCACCACACACACACACACACACACACACACACACACACACACACACACACGCACGCACGCCACACACGCACGCACACGCACGCACACAGACACACCACACACTCCAACACACGCACGCGCGCGCCCACGTACCGACGCCGTCTTCCTCGCCGGCGTGCTCCATGGCCGGCGCAAAGGGCGCGAGCTGCCTTCGGCCTTCGCCTACTCACGACGACGACGACGACCGCGCGCGTCCCTCCACTACAAAAAACCAAACTACACTAAATGGATCCCATTGACAGACACGTGGGGAACGGGCCGGGGAGGAGGAGGGGCTTCGGGGGAAGGGAGGAGGGGCTTCGGGGGAGGGGGAGGGGAATAGACGGGGGAGGGGTGGACGATGCGTCTGTGGGAGGGGCTTGTAGGGGAGGAAGGAGGGAGGGAAAGGGACGGGTAGAAGCTTGGGGGAGGGGGAGGGGAGAGAGGGAAAGGGGGGAGGAGAAAGAATGGGAAGGGAGAAGGTGGGGGGGGAGGGGAGGGCGGGAGGAAGGGGGAGGAGGGAGAAGGTGGGAGGGAAGGGATTTTAATACCAAGGAAGGGAGGGAGGGGGCCTAGTGAGGGGAGGGACTTTAATATGGGGGAAGGGGAAGGTGGTTACTAAAAAAGGAGGAGGAGGGAGGGGAAAAGGCATGGCGGCGACGGCGTATAGACAGAGAGAAAAAAAGAAATAGGGACAGAGAGAGAGAGAGAAAGAGAGAAAAGGGTCGACATGAGACAAGGATTAGCGGGATATGGGGAGGCGAGAGAGGGGGGGGGGGGGGAGCGGGGGGGGAGGGGAGGGGAGGGAGTCATTGGGGGATGAGGAGACGCAGGATTATGAATATCTTGGAGCGAGCGAAAGGAGGGGAAAGAAAGATTGATGGTGATAGGATAGAAGATAGATGAAGAGAGAGAGAGAGAGAGAGAGAGAGAGAGAGAGAGAAGAGAGAGAGAGAGAGAGAGAGAGAGGAGAGAGAGAGAGAGAGAGAGAGAGAGAGAGAGAGAGAGAGAGCGAGAGAGAGAGAGAGAAAGAAAGGAAAGGGAACGAAAGGAGAGGAAGAGAATGGGAGAACGGGAGAGGGAGCGATAAAGAAAAACGTACGGAGAAGGCAAGAGAGCACGGGATGATGGACGGGAATGAATTGAAAAAGGATAAAAAAAAAAATAAGAGAGAAAGTAAAGAAAGAAAAAGAATAAGGGTTGACAAAAATAACTGGCAGACGACCAGTTTGTGCGAAAAGCCATGAGAGAGAGAGAGAGAGAGAGAGAGAGAGAGAGAGAGAGAGAAGAGAGAGAGAGAGAGAGAGAGAGAGAGAGAGAGAGAGAGAGAGAGAGAGAGAGAGAGAGAGAGGAGAGAGAGAGAGAGAGAGAGAGAGAGAGAGAGAGAGAGAGAGAGAGAGAGAGAGAGAGAGAGAGAGAGAGAGAGAGAGAGAGAGAGAGAGAGAGAGAGAGAGAGAGAGAGAGAGAGAGAGAGAGAGAGAGAGAGAGAGAGAGAGAGAGAGAGAGAGAGAGAGAGAGAGAGAGAGAGAGAGAGAGAGAGAGGGGGGGGGGGGAGGGGAGGGAGGGAGGAGAAAGCTTCCAAGGGTCACTGAACAGGAATGCATAAAATGCTTAAAAACTGCTTGGAGAACACAGAAGAAGTGACGTAAAATGAAGCTACTAAGATCCCCTGACAGTCTCAAGAAATGGAATAAAAAGTAAAGAAAAAAAGAAAAAAAAAGAATTCCAATCAACTTTTTTTTGCGTTTTAGTAATTAAAGAAATCAAACAGAGAGGAAATTCTTAATGGTCGTTTTTTTCTCTCTCTCGTATTTCAATCATTACTATTCTGTATCATCATTACTCCTACCACTTATTACCGCAAATAAAAAAAAGTTGGAAAATGAATCGCTAATGTTCAGTAAGTCAACGAAAATAAACCGATGACACACGACAAGAAAGAAAACGGGGAAGGTGACGGATAGGCTTATAGACACACAAAGAAAGAAAGAGAGAGAAGAGAGAGAGAGAGAGAGAGAGAGAGAGAGAGGAGAGAGAGAGAGAGGAGAGAGAGAGAGAGAGAGAGAGAGAGAGAAGAGAGAAGAAAGAGAGAGAGAGAGAGAGAGAGAGAGAGAGAGAGAGAGAGAGAGAAGAGAGAGAGAGAGAGAGAGAGAGAGAGAGAGAGAGAGAGAGAGAGAGAGAGAGAGAGAGAGAAGAGAGAGAAGAGAGAGAGAGAGAGAGAGAGAGAGAGAGAGAGAGAGGGAGAGGAGGAGGAAAAGGAAAACAAAAATATGAGAGAGAGAGAGAGAGAGAGAGAGAGAGAGAGAGAGAGAGAGAGAAGAGAGAGAGAGAGAGAGAGAGAGAGAGAGAGAGAGAGAAGAGAGAGAGAGAGAGAAAGAAAAAGAAAGAAGAAAAAAAAACATACGAGGTGTGAAGTCAGGTTGATGAAGGCAAAGAGTAGACAGGCGTATGTCACTCAACCAGAAAAAAATGTGACACAATAATAACAAAAAAAGCGGTGGGATGGAAGCCAGAAAGAGCGGGTCAAAAGGTGGAGAAGGGGGGAGGGGGGAGAAGGTGGGGAGAGGGGAGAGGAAGGAAGGACGAGGAGAGCGCGGTGTGAGGAGAGAAGACAAGAGAGGGAAGATTGGTGTATACGACGTTTTCATTGGAAGGTAAGAAGGATAGATACATAGATAGGAAGGAGAAAGAGATAAAGAAGAGAAAGAGGTAGTAGAGAGAATTGGAGAAGCGAAAAGACATAAAAAGGCGTTCGAAATCCCGCCCCAGACGCGGGCGTTCTTCCCTTCCCTCAAAAGAAAAGATGACGCCAAAAAAAATCGTCAGCTCATTATCAGCATGAAAATGTAGAGGTATTATTCAGAATCAAAATATGTTTTAATCCTTGACATCCTTCCGGACGTGAATGAAAAAGCAGTGTTTACAAAAGGGTGATTAAATACCCAAAAAAGGCACTGTTTAACTGGGTATACTGTAAGGGCGAATTTCCAACTCGAACCTCGTTAGAAAGAGACTCTTACTGCTCAGTACCAGATTAGTATACACTGCAGCTGCAAGAAGACGAAGAGAGAGAGAGAGAGAAAAAAGTAATAAAAAAGAAAACGCAAAAAGTAGAAGAAAAAGGGCGCCGTTGTAATTACACCCTTATGGTTTCAAAACCTATATAATGGCGGCGCACACATGGCCCGAGAAAGAAACCGACTGCGCGGTGGCGGATGCTCTCTCGATTCGCGCTCTCGCTGCGATGACCCCGGTTTTGTTCGCCGAGGGTCGCACACACGTCGGATTTTGAATGCGAAACTAAATTTAGACGGATTTGATGCCAAGCGTTGAAGCGCGGGGCGGTTTAAATCTACCGCAGTCCTTTTTTTCTTTTCTTTTCCTTTTTTTTGTCACTCAGCGTCCGCTTTTTGTTGTGTTGCTGTTTTCTCTTCTGCCATTTTCCTTGTATTCTTAATCTTTCAACTTCCTTATTTTATTATTTTTTTTTTTATCTACTATTTCTGTCTTTGTTTTTCTTTCTTTCTTTCCCCCTTTCCCCTTTTTCGTGTAATCCCCCGAATCGCTCAAAGAAGCGGCCGTCGGCCCCAGAGTCGGCGCTGAGGACGCAGTTTTTCGCAAACAAAAATACCTGTGTGGAGGTTTGGTGCCATTAGGTTTTTATGGCATCTACTTTGGCACTGTGCCGCCTCAAAATAGCGGATACTGGCGAACATGTGTCGAGGCCACAAAAATGCTAATGGCACTCGACTTCATGAAAAAAGAAAGACATTGCACAAACAGACAATGTCACCCTCCCTCTTCCCTTGACCTCAAAGCAGCTCCACCGTAAGCATGTTCGCCTCTTTCAGATCTGACTGAAGGTAAACAGAACACAATGACACTTGGCGCTCTCATGCGCGGACGGACCCTCGGGCCACGGAAGCCACGGGCCCTCCGAGCTTATCACCGCGGGTCACGTGATCTTAACCGAAATCTTCACAAACACTGGTCAAATCTCATTATCACGTACGCACGCACGCACACACACACACACACACACACACACACACACACACACACACACACACACACACACCACACACACACACACACACACACACACACACACACACACACAAACAAACACACGAGAAGCGGGAGTCGAGCGCGTCCGGCGATGCCATGCGCGACCCACACCCTCCGCTGCAGGTTAAGCAAATGCAATACCCCGTTAAGCTCTCCAGGCAAACGTATCATCAAAGTTTCCTTAAACTTGGCCTCGGATCTCGGGAGTCGATTGGC
>NW_020870460.1:290289-291499 GCF_003789085.1 Penaeus vannamei | reverse complement strand
AAGTAATTGCGGATTACATTGTTTATTTCTAAATAAGAATGTTGTATTTATAATGTAGAGGATTCATTTTTTTCACAGTGGCAGAGGAAATTAGCGCGCAAACACAGATTCACAAACGCAAACAGACGCACGCGCGAGCGCATAGAAAACACTTGCACACACGAACACAATACTTCGAACGCGACAGAAAACTCGGCTTCGGCCAACTTTTGACAGACGCGATGCAACCTTCGGTCAGGAAAAGCAGACGAGAAAAAAGCGAAAAAGGGAAGAGAAGGGGATCGGAGAGGGCGGGGAGCCGAGGAAAAACAAAAAGAAAGAAATAAACAAGCCGAAAGAGAGAGAGAGAAAAAGACAAAAAATGGGCGCAAGAGGACTGGATCCCAAAGCATATAGGTCCGCCCGCATGGGTTCTTCCCCTGGGTTTAATTACCCCGTATTTTCCCGAGTCAACGATCGGCCGCTGATAAATATCGCAAATAAAGTTCACCGGCTGCTCAACTTTCTTGTAAGACGGAGTTTGAGCTTCATCCGAAACTTTACATCGTTCTCGTTTATAACTAACCATGAAATATTCAGAGAACTAATTTGCCTCCTCGCTGGGGGTACGACAGTCAGGCGCACGCGGAAAAAGGAGCTTTATGTAACTACGGTCCAGGGGCGAAAATGGCTCGTTCTTTCCGACTAGGTGATCAAACAGGTTATGATTCTGAATTTGAAGGGCTAAACCTTGAATATTGGAAAATCTCGAGTATGTAAGAGTTTAATACCTATAGATATTTTTTTCTTCCTTTTTCCGGAATTCATACGAGGCTGTTCATCGTTAGAAAATGTTGGTACATGCTAAGGGAGATATATATATTTTTTACCTCAACCACTGGTCATGCTAAAATAATCTTGCCTGCCTGTTACCCAAGGTGAGATGAGCAGCGAAAAATGTACCACTGTTCGTCATCTTAGTGTGTGTGTGTGTGTGTGTGTGTGTGTGTGGTGTGTGTGTGTGTGTGTGTGTGTGTGTGTGTGTGTGTGTGTGTGTGTGTGTGTGTGTGTGTGTGTGTGTGTGTGTGTGTGTGTGTGTGTGTGTGTTTCTGTGTGTATGTGTGTGCGAGCACAGACACTGAACATTCTTTTAATAAAAAGATTTTTAAAAAATAAACAAATAAATAAAAATAAAACCTGCAGCAAACTACATGCAATGGATGCGACCCGG
>NW_020870460.1:277789-285289 GCF_003789085.1 Penaeus vannamei | reverse complement strand
CCTTTTCTCTAGAATTATCTACGTTTTTCCCCATCTCCTTTGGCTCGTGTGATCTGTTTTGTTTATTTATTTTTTTCTCTCTCCATTCTCTTTTGCTTTGTCTTCATATCTAAGTAATATGTACATTTCATTCACAATTTACCATTTATGGTCAATTTTATTCATCTATTCGTTTTGCTTCATATCATTTATGGTAACATTTGACCATCTACTTTTCATTTGCCATTCTCTATCCATCTCCCCTTTTCTTCCCCTCACGGCCATTTTCTACAATTTCCATTTTCTTATCTCCTCTAGTTCTCATGATCTCTTCTATTTATTAACATTTTCTTTAACAGTTTCTTATCACGCGCAGGATCATCTACTGTAACTTATAAGCAAAAACAACATAATGTATCGGGCGCAGAACCAAGACGACTAAATAAGAACTGGGAAAAAAGGACAAAAAAGGAAAGGCAAAAAATAGAAAAAATAAAGAAAAAAAGAAGGGAAAAAAGAAAGAAAGAAAAAAGAGTAGACGAGAAAAACAGCGTAAGACGAGACATACGGGAATCAAGGCAGCTGGCAAGAAGGAGGGGGGGAGGGGGGGGGAAGACGGCGAGGAGGAGAGAGAGGGGGAGGGTGGGGGAGGCAACGAGGGAGAGGGACCGAGGGGGGGGGGGGGAGTGATGGTAAAAGAAGAGAGGGAAGGAAAGGAGAGAGGAGGGTAAGAAAGGCGACGAAGAATGTCAGAAGGAAGTAGGAAAACTTGAAGGAACGAAGGAAGAAGGGAGAAAGGAGCCAAAAAAAGGGAGCGAGTGGGGAAGAAAAAAAGAACGAAAGATAGAGGAGGAGGAGAGGTGAGAAAAAAAAATGTTGTGGATGGAGTGAAGTGAGTCTTGGGAGAGACAGACACAGAGGGGGGGTGGGGGAGGAGGGGAGGAAAGGGCATTGGCAGACAGGAGAAACAAGAGACAGACAGACATACAAACAAACAATGAACATAAAAAGGATAAAAAATACAAGAAAAAATCAAAACAAAATGTACCATCAAGCACAGATATACCATGAACGAGTGAAAGAAAGAAAGAAAAAAAAAGAAGACCGAGAAGAGAAAAGAAAGATAGAAAGAGAAAGACAGAAAAAAGAAGAGAGAGAGAGAAAGAAACAGAAAGAAACAGAAAAAAGAGAAGAGAGAGAGAGAACAAAGAGATTACCCAGAACATCCATGTCAGCAGCACAGGGTCGCTCGTCCGCTGGCCCCTCCCCGGCACATGTAAACAAGGGGCGTGACATCCCGGCGACAACACAAGAGGTCGAGGATGCTGCTCTTGGTGTCACGGAGGGGGAGGGGAGAGGGGGGAGGAGGAGGTTTGGAGGAGGGGAGGAGGGAGGGAGGAGGAAGAGGGGGAGGAAGAGGAGGAAGAAGGAGGAGGAGAGGAGGAGGAGGAGGAAGAGAGGAGGGAGGGAGGAGGAAGAGGGGGAGGGGAAGAATGTGGAATGCGGGAGGGAAGAACGAAATAAAGGAGGGAGGAGAAAGTTAGGAAGAAAGCAATTACGGAAAGATACAGGAGAGAGAGAGAGATAGGACAAGATAAAAAGAAAAATGCGGTAAAAAAAACGTGGAGTGAGAGATTAAGCAAGCGAGAGCCAGACAGACAGACAAACAGACAGACACGACAGCATAATCCCCCCGCACCTTAAGGAACACTCATCGTGTGCAGGTCAGCCCTCAATCACCCCGCGCGCCCAAGAGGCCAACACTGCCCACCGCGCCCATTCCGCCCGGCTGGCATCTGCGGGCGGGCACCCCACGCCCCCTCTCTCTCCTTCCCCTGCTTGTGGCTCGTGAAGGTGTTAATGGGCGTGGGAGAAGGGTTAGGGAGAGGGTGGACACGAGGGCGGAAAGAGTGAGGGGAGATGAGGACAGAAAGAGAGACAGAGAGAGAGAGTGAGAAGGGAGAGAGAGAAGAAAAGGAGAGAGAGAGAAAAGCAAGAAAAAGAGCGAGAGAAAAAAGACCGAAGCCACAGAGCAGGAGCAAGAGAAATCGCGAAGAGGCAACAGCAATAAAGGGAGAGAAGGCGAGCAGAGGAGGGAAGGAGCGATCATGGCTTCTTCATAGAGATAAGATTTAAGTGTAAGTTAGCGGCATTAGCGTCTCTGTCCATCACCGCCGCCGGGCACGCGGGCGCCTCTCGCCCCGCCGCCTCTTCCTCTCCTTCTCCTCCTCCTTCTCTCTCTTCTCCCATTCACTCCCTCTCCTCCGACCTTCCCTTTCCTCCCCCTCTCTCCTTCTCTGCTCTCCTTTCCATTTAGTCTCCCTCTCCACCTTCTTCCCTTTTTTCTTTCTTTCTTTCGTCTACTCGACCGTTTCCTTCTTCGTCCTTCTCTTCTCCCTCCCTTTATTCTCTCTTCCCCTTCCTCTTTTCTGCGTCTCCCTCTCCTTCCGCTTCTCTTTACTTCCTCTCCATCTCCACCTCTATACTTTTTCCCTCACCTTCTCTCTCCTCTGCCTTTCCTTTCTCCTCTCCCCCTCTCCCTCCTTCTCATCTATCTTTCTCCTCTCCCCCTCTACCTCCTTCTCATCTATCCTTCTCCTCTCCTTCTCACCTATCCTTCTCCTCTCCCCCTCTCCCTCCTTCTCACCTATCCTCTCCCTCTCCCTATCACCTATCCTTCTCCTCTCCCCCTCTCCCTCCTTCTCACCTATCCTTCTCCCTCTCTCCTATCCTTCTCCTATCTTCCTCTCCCCCTCTCCCTCCTTCTCACCTATCTTCTCCTCTCCCCCTCTCCTCCTTCTCACCTATCCTTCTCCCTCCCCTCTCCTCCTTCTCAACCTATCCTTCTCCTCTCCCCCTCTCCTTCCTTCTCACCTATCCTTCTCCTCTCCCCCTCTCTCCTTCTCACCTATCCTTCTCCTCCCCCTCTCCCTCCTTCTCACCTAGCCTCCTTCTCACCTATCCTTCTCCTCTCCCCCTCTCCTTCCTTCTCACCTATCCTTCTCCTCTCCCCCTCTCCCTCCTTCTCACCTATCCTTCTCCTCTCCCCCTCTCCTTCCTTCTCACCTATCCTTCTCCTCTCCCCCCTCTCCCTTCTCACCTATCCTTCTCCTCCCCCTCTCCCTCCTTCTCACCTATCCTTCTCTCTCCTCCCCTCTCCTTCCTTCTCACCTATCCTTCTCCTCTCCCCCTCTCTCCTTCCTTCTCACCTATCCTTCTCTCTCCCCCTCTCCTTCTCACCTATCCTTCTCCTCTACTCCTATCCTTCTCCTCTCCCCTCTCTCCTCTCACCTATCTCCCTCCTTCTCACCTATCCTTCTCCTCTCCCCCTCTCCTTCCTTCTCACTACTCCTCTCCCCTCTCCCTCCTTCTCCTACTATCCTTCTCACCTATCCTTCTCCTCTCCCCCTCTCCTCCTTCTCACCTATCCTTTCCTCTCCCCTCTCCCTCCTTCTCACCTATCCCTCCTCTCTCCCTCCTTCTCACCTCCCCTTCATATCCCTTCGCCGTAAAAGCCATTCGGAGAATCGACCGTGAGATATCGCCGGTCTCATCTCATTCTGGTCTATTTCTTTCTATTCCATTATCCTCATTCACTGTTGGTCGCTATCTGTGTTTGTCTTTCTGTCTGTCGTTTTCTTTTCCCTAATTTCTATCTTTCTTCTGTCCTTTTTTATTGGTGTATTATCTTTTTCGTTTCGCCTATAAAAAGGAAATGGTTTTACTAGCGCTACTGGTAATAGTCGTAATGATAATATTGACAGATGCGACTAGTAGCATTAGAGACAACAGTAGTTAACGTATTGCATGAAGTAAAAACAATAATTTCCGCACTGAATACAGGGTATGAAAACTCTTTCTATCAGAGTAACTTTACCCGAGTTTTAAAAAATGATATAGTGGGAGAGAAGGAAGGAGTGTGTGTGTGTGTGTGTGTGTGTGTGTGTGTGTGTGTGTGTGTGTGTGTGTGTGTGTGTGTGGTGTGTGTGTGTGTGGTGGTGTGAGTGAGAGAGAGGAGAGAGAGAGAGAGAGAGAGAGAGAGAGAGAGAGAGAGAGAGAGAGAGAGAGAGAGAGAGAGAGAGAGAGAGACGAAAAAAACAGTTACCTGGCAAGTTTCGCATCAAAAGCTGACATTTACAGCATTTTTTTTTTTTTTTTTATTAAGGAAGAGTAGAGAATCACATAAGTGAGAAAAACAAAAGAAAGCGAAAACCATTATATGACATGAAGAAGACAGTGATCATAGAATGAATAGATATTTGCCATATTGTTGAAAAAATATTTCAGGATGAACTCACGCATATTCAAACTTGCAGAGGATAAAACGATAGCGAGAGAGAGAGAGAGAGAGAGAGAGAGAGAGAGAGAGAGAGAGAGAGAGAGAGAGAGAGAGAGAGAGAGAGAGAGAGAGAGAGAGAGAAGCCAGCGACCCGCAGCGAAAGAGATATATAAAACTTCCAGCAACCCCGTTAGCTAACAAGGATCCCGTCCCCTTGTTCCTTGCTCAAATCAGTCCCCAAGGAGTCCGTCAGCCATCATGGATCCCATGTAATCATACGCCCATAGAGCGCCAACCCAACAGTTCAGCAGTTAGAAGGTAATTTAACATTTGTCGGCGGTTCGCACAAAAGGGACTTCCATCCGACGCCAAAAAGAGCCTGCAGACACGCGGTAAAAACTCGCCGTTTGAGCCGATTACCGACACCCGACGGAAAAAAAAGAGAGAGAGGAGAAAAAAAAAGCTAGAGAGAAGAAAAACACGCTAAAAAAGACAGGGAAATGGTATTCAGTCTTGTATTTCTTTCATAAAATGGTTAATGTCATTTCAGGTTTATGTAGAGTAAAATGCTACTCGTAGGCTGTCGAGAGTGAGAAAGAGGGAGAAAGAAAGAGAGAGAGAAAAAAATATCCATGTGTTGTGGCACAGTAAGTCACTTATTCTTGCCTATTGGACAGCATGAATGACTTTAAATGCTGTTGCTTTTAGCCGATCACACAAGCTGTAAAAAAAAGGAAAAAGAATGGGAAAAAATCTACAGACCGGATAAAGCGTATCCAGAAAATCGTCCCGGAAGGCAGAGGGAGAGAGTTCGTTATGTAAGAAAATGTGGTTTTAATATCTGTTTCTCTGTCCGTTTTAACGTACTTTTCCAGAAGTTCTTTGAGCGAAAATACGCTGAAACGTTTTGATTTATTTCAGCGAGCGGCGGCCACGCGTTAGTAAGTGTTACGTAATCCGGAGTTTTACGGAATGACGCGATCTTTTTTGGCGGCGACAGCGTAAACATTCGATGAAAAGTGTACATGTTTCTGATTACAATTAATGTTTCGGATAGAATAGATGGACAGATATAAAAAATGATAATGGGAAATAGAGAAAAAACAATTATCGGCTTACCTGTAAAGAGGACAAGAGGAAGGGAGGGAGAGGAGAATGTAAAGGGAGGAGAGGAGAGAGAGAGAGAGAGAGAAAGAGAGAGAGAGGGGGGGGCAGAGGACAGAGACAGAAGAAATTGATGAAAATGATTGCAAATAAATAAATAAATATATACGCAAAGAAAACATTGGGAAAAATAGAATACATATCAGTCCCCCTCCCCCTAAAAAAAAACGAGAAAAAAACGCTACATCCTTTTCCCTTTTTTCATGTTCCCGTTTCTCTTTTTCTCTCCTCCTTTTTTCATTTAATTTTCCTTCAAACAACGCCCGAACCCGTAGCCACTACATATAATCATCCTTCCTGTCCCGGTAAAAGAAAAAAAGAAAAAAAAAGAAGAATCCACGCATGAAATTATATATATTTTTTTTTAATCTTTTCTTTTGTATTACTTTTTTCATCGTTTTTTTTCACTCTGTCGCTTAAATCATCGTCAGCAGGTTAAGAGAAGATTGCCTTTTCATCATCTTTATCATTTTCTCCTCACGACCTCGCCAATATCTGCATTCTATTTCTTCCTATCGTATATATATACATACATACATACATACATACATACATACATACATACATACATACATACATACATACATATATATATATATATATATATATATATATATATATATATATATATATATATATATATATATATATATATATATATATATATATATATATATATATATATATATCAACCGGTCCTTCATTCTTGATTTCCAATTCTTTATCATCGTTATTCCCCCTTTCTACTTATTATTCATATACCTCCTTCACCATCATTGCTTCGTCATCATCATGATCTTTTCCTTTTTATTCTCGGTTCCTCCTCATCAACAATTATACTCATTATAATTCTCGTCTTAATATCCGCCATTATCATTTCCTCCCAACGTTCCTCTCGCTCTCTCTCTCTTTCTTCTCTTCTCTGTCTCTCTCTCTCTCTCTTCTCTCTCTCTCTCTCTCTCTCTCTCTCTCTCTCTCTCTCTCTCTCTCTCTCTCTCTCTCTCTCTCTCTCTCTCTCTCTCTCTCTCTCTCTCTCTCTCTCTCTCTCTCTCTCCCCCCCCCCCTCTCTCTCTGTCTATCTATCTATCTACTCACATACCTACCTATCTATCTATCCATCTACCTATCTATCCTCCACTCCCTTCCACACTCCATCTCCCTCCCTCTCGCACCCCCTCCTCCTTTTCCCTCCCCTCCCCCCTCCCCCCATCTCTCTCCCGGCGATGACGCAATCGGCGGCAGATAAGACGCGCTAGTATTTCCCATTCGACTTCCTCTCCCGCACGGCTTATCGGCGGAATCAGTTTGATAACCGGCTTGGCGAACGAGGGAGGTAAAGAGAGAGACAGAGGGATAGTAACAACAAAAAAGTATCCTTGCCCTGCCATTCCGCGCGCTGTGTTGGGGTTATTAATGCAAGAGTTTCCAAACATCTCCTCTTCCATTTCCTCTCGTCCTCGTCCTCCTCCTCCTCTTCCTCTCCCCCTCCTCCTCCTGCACCCACGTGTTGTAAAAGCGAGGTCCATAACTCTTCTTTAATAACAGGTAAGTTCTTGAAATCTATGTTTCCTTGGTTATTTTTTTGTTTTTCTTGTCTTCTTTATATATATATATTTTTTTTCTACTAATCTTCTTTCGATTTTTTTTGGAAGAAATGGGGAAGAAGAAAAAATTATATAGAAAAAAAATATACACCTTTCCATTTGTTTCTTTTGGCTAATTTCTTTCTGTTCTCTCATTCGTTATATATCATTAATGTCATTTTTATATATTTTTTGATTGCCAAGACAAGGAGGATGAAAAAGAAGAAAAAAGAAAAATGTAGGGGGGGGGGCGCTGATCGTCATCCAGGTTGTATAGAAAGTTTATAATTATTGCCCGCGTTCCTTCCTTCATTTATATGCCTTGATAAATTTGTTCGAACAAAAGAGTGCTCAGCTAGCTTTGCTCGTATGGTCGCTGTTGGCGGGTTATAAAAGCTTTAAAACCGCCTCTAGCGACCGCATTGGATGGTCTCTAAGTGACAAGTGGCCCTCGACGACTTAAAAAAAAAGAAAAAAAAAAAGTATAAAAGGGAG
>NW_020870460.1:257789-262789 GCF_003789085.1 Penaeus vannamei | reverse complement strand
CCTCGACTTGCTAATTGAGGCATGGCTCCGTCTCCTTTCCTTTAAAGAAATATAATGCCAATGTAAAAAAGGTGATGTATGGACAGAGATGTATCCGAGGGACGTGTTTCGCTCGCGCCTGGACGCCTTTGGCCGCGATTGAGGAGGCGTGCTCATCATTTCTACATAAATGATGAGAGAATTTGTACTAAAGGGAATTTATGACAACGATTTTCATCGCGTCAGTCCCCTCCTCCTCCCCCTCCCCCACCCCTAATTTCTATCCAATAATCTCGTTCAAGAGACCTCCCCACCCACCCCATCCTCCCAACCCTTCCTCCCTTTCACTTCTTGCAAATTTAATCGTGTCTGACGGCACTCAAATAACAAATAATACTTCGGAGTCACTTGCGTTATTCATGGCCGCCCAATCCTCGAAGGCGTTGCTCGAGGCCCGATCGGAGCCGCCTAACGATCGCCGGCGAAACGCGAGAGCTGCGCCGAAGATCGCTGGGCTTTGGGCGCTTTCGGAGCCACTGGGCGGTTTTCCTTTGTGATTGATGTCAGTTCAAAGGAATAATTCATTCATCTTTTAATAAGTAAGCAATAACTGTTATTAGCTCTATTGCGTAAATACTATTTTTATAATGTGCATCGGACCAGAGTACTGTATCGAGGGATTCGTTTTCGCTTCCAGCGACGCTGGACGTCCTTCTGGCATGACGCGATTGAGGCAGGCAGGCCTCGAAAAGTCCAGTTCTCTACACTGAAGCATGATTGAGAGAATTTGTACTAAAGGGAAATTATGATGACAACGTATTTTCAATCTCGTCGTACAGTCCCGGCCTCCCTCCTACCACCCCTCTTGGGACGCACACCCCTAAATTTCTTATCCTTAGATGACAGTGTCGATTCAAGAACCCTCCGAGTGCCACCCACCGCCCATCCTCCCCAACCCTTCCTCCCTTTCACTTTTCTTTGCAAGTTTAATCGTTGTCTGGACCGCCATCAAATAACACATATCCAAATGTGAAGAGCTTTCGGCGTTCACCTTGCCTTAATTCATTCAGGCGCGCTCCGCCCAACTATCCTCGATGGCGGTTTGCTCGAGCCCAGATGCGGAGCCGGTGGTCTTATCGTCATATCGCGTCTCGGTCGAACTACTTGTCCTGAGAGCTTGCGCCCGCCCCACTAAGATCTCGCTGGGGCTTTGGCGAACATTCTCGTGGTGAGCCTATCTATCTGCGGGCATTGTATTGTTCCCTTTTGTTGATTTGATGTCCCGTTATCTATATTGTATGTTGAGATATATAATTCTATTATTCTATTCTTCTTTTACTAAGTAATGCATTTTAAACTGTGCTTATATGAAGTCCTACCTTAGTGTAATCCATTGTTTGAATATTTATTATCATTATTGTTAGTCTGGTTAAATACTATTCTATATTATCTTAATTCTTATTTCATTTATCGAGTTTTATTTGTATATTACTTCACTTCATTAGTCATGAATTATTATTTCATTAATCTTATCTCATCTTATCATCTTTTTGTTTCTTCTATTATCTTATTCTAATGTTGCTCCATTTATCATCTACCCATTACCATCATGCTCTTACCCCTCTCTATTTATCATTGTCCTCATTTCATACTCATATTACATCTACTTCTGTGTGTCGTCTTGTTTCCCTTCTTACTACATCGTCTTTATCTGTTCCTTACTTCCATTCTCTCCTAATCCTTCTCCTTCTCCTTTCTTTCTATCGATTCCTCTCCTATCCTTCCCCAATTTCCTGACCATTTCAACATTCGCTTCCTCTGCTTACTCCTATCTAAATTCTCGCTCTTAACTCCTTCATCGATATTATCTTCTTCTTCCACTCTCGTTTCTTCTGTTGCTTCTCTTTCTCTGTTGATTTATCTTTTTCTTTCGTTCTTTGTTTTCTCTTCTTCTCCTTTTAGATCTCATAACACTCGACGTCCATCTAGAGGGACCAGGTTTCCGCGTATCTTTCCACCACTGCTTCTCCTCTAGTCTCCATGACTTCTTACTCCCCTGTGCCTCCTACTGTACCCCCTGCCCTCCCCTTCCATCTTGCCTCTTTCTCATATTGCGCCCTACTTCACTTTTCTCCTTCGCACCCGGATACGGATTTACTGTTGTTACTGGATGTGCATAAAAGTTTACATGCGTACTTATTCTCTCTGGAGATTGAATTATAAAGACAATTTCCAGTCATTCAGTGTTTGACTGCCTTCTTTTGATTAAGTTCGTATTCTCTGAGTTTAACTCGGCTAATTCACGTAACACACAACAGCAAAAAATAGTCGTTCTGAATTAAAATTCAGAGGTTATTCGGACGGGTAGATTAACCGAGGTAATAGATTCACATGGTGCTTTTAATTTTGATGTCAAATAGTGCTGTTTGAGTGAGGAAGTTGGAGAGTAGAGTTGACGTTTTCTCGTCAACTCTCATCTATTCGAATCATAAAGGTACTATCGAGAGTTCACGATCTCGAAGGAATTTAAAATTGTGCGTGTTCTCATCCGCTAACCATCCTTTTATTCTGGAGCGAGTGAACTTGCCGTTCTTTATCGTGAGATTATTTATCAGTTTCTGTTTTCAAACAAATGATATTATTAACTGTTCTCAGATGCACTATTCACCGTCCTTTCTTTACTTCTGGAGGAAAATTCCTCCCATTTTGAAATTTAAAGTTAATTATATTGTCGTTCTTTATTTCCAAATTATTTTCCTTCCCGACGTTTTACTTGCATTCTTTCCCCCCATTCTTTATTTCAAATTCAATTATCTTTCGTTCCATTAATATTAATCTTATCTTGTTTTCTTTATCTCTCAACAAACGATTTTATTAATCAACTTACTCTCCTTTACTTTAGTCACCCGATACACGCGCCACCTTTTCAAAGTATCTACTTACCTCCCGCACCCAGTCCATTTTCCTGCTCGTCTCCCTGTCTCCCTGTCTATCGCTCCCTCTGGCATGTAGCCCCCGCTCTCCCTCCATACTTTTCTTTCCTTGTTATTCTGCCTATCCTTCTTTTCCTTCCTGTCTTCCTTGTCTTCCTGTTCACCTATCCTCGTGTCTAACCGTTCTTTTGTTTTTGTCTTCCTTCATTTATCTCTATCAACCTGTCTCTCTAAACTTTTTTTTCCCCCTACCTTCCTATCTTCATTTTTTCTGTCTTCGTGTCCCACTCTTTCCCCTATCTTTCTTACCATTTTTTTTCTTAGTCTCCCTATCGCCCTGTCTGTCTCCCCGTCCACCGGCCGACCGCGAGTCCAAGATAATTACGCAACAGCAAAACCACGCTGGACGGTAAGATGAATCCCGGATGCACGTCGACCTGGTCGCCCGAGGGAGGAGCCAAATGAAGGAATGTTTCTTGTGCTTTTTTCTTTCTCTCTCTCTCTTTCTTTCTTTCTTTTAGTGTGCATTTTTTCTCTTTTTTTCATTTCTTTTTCTTTTTTGTTATTCATGAAACCCGTATATATAGCTGGATGGGAAAATGAAACTTTCATGCAGATGGCCTGCGGGGTTGATAGAACAGAGAAGGGGGAGGGAGGGAAGGGGAGTGAAAGGAGGGAGGGATGGAAGGAGAGTTGTGTGTTTTGGCGGTGTGTGTGTGTGTGTGTGTGTGTGTGTGTGTGTGTGTGTGTGTGTGTGTGTGTTGTGTGTGTGTGTGTGTGTGTGTGTGTGTGTGTGTGTGTGTGTGTGGTGGTGGGTGGGGTGCGTGCGTCGAGGGAAGCGTACGCGCGCGCGTTGAAAATTCGCACCATGGTGTTTCTCCATGTATGAATTAGACAATAGCATGGCAGTAATACTACCACCAGATTTTAAGCGTTCGCAGTGATAAGAATGATGAGACCAATGACAATTATAATCCTGTTCATAAAGATATAACGATAATAATAACAGCGATAAGCATAAGCAGGTAGGCTGGACGCCCGTCCCGCCGCCCCAGCAACTCACCGATCATGGCCGCCGCGGCAGCGCTGGGGCGCCACGAAGCAAAGGCCGCCCAGGCAGACACGGGCCACATGACGTGGCCGCCCGCGGAGGCCGCCGAAGGGGCTCCGACGAGGAAGGAGAGAGAAGGGGCGCGAGGGAGGCGCCCTGCCCCGGGATGGTCTTCCACTCGCAGCTGCTTCTGATTCCGAACGGATACTGACTTCCTCTGCGGCGAAGACCTCTCGTCCCGCCATCAAATTACTACCTCGTCACAGCACATCGTCGTCACACTCTTAGGGAAACCTCTGAATGTCGCCCTTTTCTTTTCCGTCATTTTTCCGTCACTTTTTCCTTTCCAAAACCTCAGACGCCGGCAGTCCGTCCGGCGACCAACGCCTCTGATATTTCCACCGATGACGATAAGGTTTCTTCTTCCAATCTGATGCACTGCCTTGGCGCGTCAGGGAGCGGTGGCCATTAGATTACTGTCCGCTCTATCAATAGATCGGGAATTATTTACTGTCGCAAAACACTCCGCGAGCGCTAAACCTTCTTCAGGAATTTCACAAACATGCAATCATGAGACATCAATTATGCATGGCCAAGAGTTCGCGACGTGCACAGGATGAGGGCGAGGGCGGGGCGGCCCTTCGTCAGCTATGCAAAAGCGCGATCTGGGAATGAATAAGTGAGTGACTGATAGAAATAAATCTGGGAATTAACAAGCGGGAGAGTGATCGATCTGAAGAGCTTCTGGGGCGGGAACCTCCCGTTTCTTGTTCGAGGAAGAAAGCGGCTCAAGGTGCTCGGAGGAAGTGACCTCGACTGCCACTTGTCCCCTCCCCTTCCTCCTCTCTTCCCCTCTCCTTCCATCCCCTCTCACCCCTCCCCTATTTCCCTTCCTCCCCCGCTCTCTTGCGCTGCCTTGCCTGGATTTCTTGGAAAATGACTACCTTATGCAGGAATTAATAGTACTCAATATAGCCCTCGGGCACATAGACTTGCTACAACGCTGACTGAACGCGTACCTTGCCTCGCATTCCACG
>NW_020870460.1:251402-253902 GCF_003789085.1 Penaeus vannamei | reverse complement strand
TGATGGGGCATTTTTCAAGCCTTGAGAGTTTCTTTTTATTCAGTTCAAGTTAATAGCGTTCTCATTTTCCTTCTTTATTTTCTCTTTTACTATTTCATATCATTTCTCTATTTTTAATTAAATATATTTTCTTATTTTTCATATGTCAGTGAAATCCTCACTTATCTTTTACTGTACTTTTAATGTCCTTTTTTTTTATTAGTCTTCACTCTCTCTCTCTTCTTCCTCTTGCCTTCCACATTTCTCTTCTTCCGCTTTCTCAAAAGTTACGAATAACCACACGACATGGCCCGCCCGGACGGGGTCGAGGCGGACGCGTCGGAAGGGCGAGGCGCGGAAGCGTCGGGGCCCTCGTCCGACGCCTGACGGAGCTGAGGCGTCGTCCACCCTTCGGCTCGCCGCGGGCACCGAAGGCCCCTTAACAACCTGGGTTCTTACGGCGAAGGAAGAAAAATATCCGAAGACGCAATCGCAGGCGCTGCATAAAAGGGACAAATAAGCTATCGAAGCACGTGGACGAATATACGCATACTAATCATGAGACGCTTCGGGTGACTCTCCGTGCTTCGTGGTCTGACAATCGCCGGACTCTTCTGTTAAAGCACGGAGAGTAGAGCAGTCGAGGGGATTTCCGTCAGTCGACAAGAATGGCCTACCATCTTAAGAGTGATGCCGCTTGCCGTTATTGTTAGAGAACAAAAATCTATTTTCGAAGTAAAAGTTTACAGCGTATGTGACTTTCGAGTAATATTTATTGTTATCTTTCTTACAAATTCTACTGCCTTGTTAACCCTGTTTCCTGTACAACTTCTTTTGATCTGCATCAAGGCGCAGAGAAGAAAATGACAAGCGAGTGTCCTAGAATCATGATGGGAACAAAAACAACAGCAGCAGCAGCAACAACAACAATAATGATGACAAAATAAAAAATAATTATACAATGCATAAATAAAAATAATATTGATGATAACGATGATGATAATAATAACAATAACAATTACAAAACGATACCGGCAAAAGTGATAATGATATTGACAACACATCCTTGGTAATAAGGATAATAATGCATGGTTATTAGAAAACATGCTAATATAAGAAAATGAAAGAGAAAAATTACAGCAATAAATAAATAAAGAAAGAAAATGGAAACATTAAGACATTCGGTAACAGATATTTGTATAAGAAAAAAACTCTATCGATGACAAATCCTAAAATATACGTTACGTGTAGCCAGCAAGAAATAGGAGGAGGATAGAAGAAAGACGAAAAGAAAAAAGGGAAGAGGAAATGAGACTGTCGGAGCGAATAATACTGAGAAGCAAGAAGGAAAAAAGGAAGAGGAGAACAAGAAGTACAAGGAAAGAAAAGATGATAAGGAGTTGGAGAGAATAAATAGAAGATGACAAGAGTAATGATCGTGGTAGAATAATAACAGTGTTAATGGTGATGCTGATAATAGTGATAATAATATTAATAATAATGATAAAAATAATAATCCTAACAATCAGAATGACGAAGATGATGATAATAAGGGTAATAAGGGTAACACAAATAACAACAACAACAATAATATAATAATAATAATTAATATAATAATAATAATAATAATAATAATAATAATAATGATAATAATGATAATAATGATAATAATAATAATAATATAATAATAATAATAATAATAATAATAAATAATAATAATAATAATCATAATAATCATCATCATAATAATAATAATAATAATAATAATAATAATAATAATAATAACAATAAAAATAACAACATTAAATGCAACATTCAGTGTGGAATTTGACCCCTTCGCAATAATGATGATAATGATGATGATGATGATGATGATGATATAATGATAATAATAATAATGAATAATAATAATGATATAATGATGATGATGATGATGATGATGATGATGATGATGATGATGATGATGATGATGATGATGATGATGATGATGATGATGATGATGATGATGATGATGATGATAATAATAATAATAATAATTAATAATAATGATAATATGATGATGATGATGATGATGATGATGATGATGATGATGATGATGATGATGATAATAATAATAATAATAATAATAATAATAATAATAATAATTTACAATAGTAATAATAATGATAACAACATTATATGCAACACAGAGGAATCTGACCCTTCGCAATCAAGAGCTCGACCTCCGCCCGCACGAATCGCCCTGCCCTCGTGTTCCTCTGCCCCCCCCCACCCCTACCCCCCATCCTCCTTAAAGGTCCTCCACTCCTCTCTTCCGCCCATATCCTTTGTTCCTGTCCCGTATCCTTCAATTCTATCTCCTCCCTGCCCCTGCCTCCTCCAGGCCCCCTCCTACTGTCCCGTGCCTCTCCTCCTGCCCTCGGCCTGTGCCTCCTCACTCCTGCCTCCTATAACACCCCTCCTACGCCCGTCTCCTACCCAGCCCGACGCCCATCTGATCCTTCCCCTTTCCCCTCCTTCT
>NW_020870460.1:233902-241402 GCF_003789085.1 Penaeus vannamei | reverse complement strand
GTACCGCTCTGACGTCACATGGCCCCCTACCCCCTCCCTAGACCCTCCTTTTTCCCTTCGCAGGCCCCTTCTTCCTCCTCCTCCTCCCCCTCCCTGTGCCCTTCCCTTTTTTTCCCTCTCGACCCCACCTCTCCTCCCACCTCCCAAACCCCCCCTTCCCCACCCCCCCTCGCTCCCCACACCCCTGTTCCCTGAAACACTATTTCTCATTACACAGACGACCCACACACACACAACCACCCCGATGGTCGTTAAAGCCAAACCTTATTTATTATCGTTGGCAACCCTCGTTACGCCGTAGGGCATTACTCTATTGTTTTCCCCTCGACTTTTTTTCCCCTCCTTCTTTCACCTGTCATCTTTATTTTTATTCTCTACTTCTCTCTTCTCTCTATCTCTCTCTCTCTCTCTCTCTCTCTCTCTCTCTCTCTCTCTCTCTCTCTCTCTCTCTCTCTCTCTCTCTCTCTCTCATCTCTCTCTCTCTCCTCGCTCTCTGCATTCGTCAAAATATCGTCCGGAAAAAAGGGAAGCAAAATAATACCCACTAATCATTATTATCTTTCCCGGTTGAAAGCCTAATTAAAAATAAAGTATGATCAGTGAGACTGGTAATGTAGGTTGGCATCTATTCTTGACCGAAGTAATGGACAGCGTTATTGCCTTGGTAAAAAAAATGCTAAAAAAAAATTGGCAACTGTGCAAGATTTTTTTGTCTGCTGTCTTACAATGCGTCTTTTCTTTCTTCTTTTTCTTCTCCTGCTTTTTAACAGCCATAAATTATCCATACGAGACGGATGCAAATGGAAGCAGTTATTTAGATTCGAATTTAAGCATTTAGGCATATTTAAAAAAAGAAAAAGAAAAAACGTTATCGTAAATATGACATATATATATATATATATATAATATATATATATATATATATATATATATATGTGTGTGTGTGTGTGTGTGTGTGTGTGTGTGTGTGTGTGTGTGTGTGTGTGTGTGTGTGTTGTGTGTGTGTGTGTGTGTGTAAGAGGAGTCCCTATTCTTTCCTCCCCTTTTCCCCTTCCTGTTCTCCTTCTAAGAAATCTTTGCGTGTGCGAAGGAACTGGCCATCAATTCCACGCAAAAAGATTGTCCACTTTAAGCCGACTTTTGTATTTCCTCTCGCGAATTTTTCCCCGTTTTTTTTATTCCGTTTTCTTTTTATTATGTTTTGTTATATTTTTTATTATATTTTTACTCTAGTTTTTCTTCTTCTTTTTACTCTCTTTTTCCTCTTCTTCTGCAAGCTCCATCCTGTATCGCGGAGATAAAAATTACTAATTAAGACCTGAGCTTCTACTATCATTGTCTTTTTTCCTTCTTTCTTTTTTAAATATGTCTCATCTTCTTTTTCTCTGCTTTTCTTTTCTTTTTTCGTTTTCTGCGTTTTTCACAATGTTCCTCCACTTGATGTGTGTAAATATTATTTCGGTATTTTTTCCCTTCTCTCCATCTCTCTTTTAATTAGTATTTCTTAATTATGAATCTACATTATCTTCAAACTTAAAATGTGATGATCAAAAATTTATAGATATATTTGTTCTCCATGAAATTTTATAAAGTTTAAATTAACCATGTGCGTGTATGAGTGCCTGTAGTGTGTGTGTGTGTGTGTGTGTGTGTGTGTGTGTGTGTGTGTGTGTGTGTGTGTGTGTGTGTGTGTGTGTGTGTGTGTGTGTGTGTGTGTGTGTTTATCTACACATCTATATGTACATGCGTGAAAAGATAAGTTGAATAATGCGTGAGCGCGCGCGCGCGTGTGCGTGTGTGTGTATGAGCATCTTGGCCCCGTGCGTGCCTCCGCACAGTCCCTGGAGTCCGCGCAATCGCAAGCACCGCGAGGCCTTCTGCGCTCCGCAGCCGCAGCGAAAAGGTCACTGACCGGTTCCGCGTCCGCAGGAGCGGGCGACGAAGGCGGACGCGCGGAACGCTGGCCCGAACGGCGGCGCGCACGGAGCCGTTCGGGCGGCGGCGGCCCCTCGCCTGTGCTCTGCGATCCCTCTTCGGACGCGCTAATTATCGCTCACAAGCGGCTAAGCTCGCGGGTACACTCCTCTAAAAAAGGGGAAAAAAGATGCAGTTTTTCTCGCCGCCCTTTTTTCTCGGCGAAGGGAAGCGAAGACAAGCGATGAATCGGCGATTGGACGCTCTGAAAAATCGGCTTGACATGTATATAAACGGCTTTTCTTTGCCGCCATTGAGACCATCAACAACCCAGTCATAATGGGGGCTGTCACTCGCCTCTCGTTTCGCCTTTGCAATTGATAATCCTTTTTCCTTCACGACAAATGCACCGGGGGGGGGGGGGGCAACCTCTTATGAAAGGGTCGCAGCCCTGCTATAATAATGCGTCGCAATTTGCATATAATTACGTAACATGACGAATACTGTCCGATCGCCGAGAAAACGTAGATCGTGTGTGTGTGTGTGTGTGTGTGTGTGTGTGTGTGTGTGTGTGTGTGTGTGTGTGTGTGTGTGTGTGTGTGTGGTGTGTGTGTGTGTGTGTGTGACATTAAGTCATAAACGGTGATTGTCCACAAGACAGACGTGACACAGCGCAAGCACGGGCACAGTGGCACCACAATGACCAGTGGAAGACAAAATGAATTGAATAATACCATAGTAGGATAAATCTAAGATAAACAAGCCTTTAAAGGGAGAACTAAGCGAGAGAGAGAGAGAGAGAGAGAAGAGAGAGAGAGAGAGAGAGAGAGAGAGAGAGAGAGAGAGAGAGAGAGAGAGAGAGAGAGAGAGAGAGAGTGAGAGAGAGTGAGAGAGAGAGAGAGAGAGAGAGAGAGAGAGAGAGAGAGAGAGAGAGAGAGAGAGAGAGAGAGAGAGAGAGAGAGAGAGAGGAGAGAGAGAGAGAGACAGTTTTCTTCGTATAAGGGGAATGCAAAAATAAAAAGAAGGCTGAAAAAGGCAAACTTACCTAGTCGCAGAATTTCCGCACCAGTTCATCGGCCACAAAAATACCGTAAAACATTTCCAAGACCTGTTTGCTGAAGTGTTTGATTTTGCTTTATATTGGAGCAATTTACTGCGAGACGAAAATTGAAGAGGGCGGCGACTGCAGTCAGTGAACAAGATTAATGATTTGTTTTAATCACCATGATCATATATATATATATATATATATATATATATATATATATATATATATATATATGTGTAGTGTGTGTGTGTGTGTGTGTGTGTGTGTGTGTGTGTGTGTGTGTGTGTGTGTGTGTGTGTGTTGTGTGTGTGTGTGCGTGCGTGTACACACACACACATAAGCACACACACTGTAAAGCAGCACAACGCCTAAATCCGTCAAACACGTCGTTTTCCGCACGCCGAGAACCGAAGAAAATGGAGAAGAAAGCTGTGATCTCACGACAGGTCTTCTCAGCGTCGAGCACACGGCCGCTGAGCGTTGTGACGGGGAATTGCAAGGGTCAGTATCCTCCTTCCTGCGTCCTCAACCCTCTCCTTCCCCCTTCCTCTTCCTCCCTCCCTCCCTCTCTCTCCCTCCCTCCTCGCTCTCCCTCCCGCCTCCGTCCTCACCCTGCTCCTCCTCTCCTCCTCCTCCTCCTCTTCCCAGCCTCCTTATCGCTCCCCCCGCCCCCTCCCACCCCCCGCCCCTACCCCTCTCCCCTGCCCCTTCCCCCACGTAGGATACAATCTACACCTCCTTTTATCAGCCCCACGAGCAGCGCACACATACCGAGGCGATGGAGTCCCATCCAAGATAAAGCTTACGCTCCCACAACAAGGGAGATGGAACAAGTAAAACGAGAAAAAGAAAAAGAAGAAAAGGAAGAAGGGAGAGAAAAAGCGACATGTAAGGTCATCCAACCGCTACGTGAAGGCGGCGTCACCGGACCCACGATACCTCGGCGGAGTGGCCGAGGACTGCTCCTGAGGGCCGTGGCGGCGGCGGCGGGAGCGGCCCTCGCCCGCCCGGCCAGCGTGGCGGGAACATGGCGTCTCTACGGTGACCAAGATTCCTGAGGCCACGTGGCCGCCTTTTTTTCGGCCGCGTCTGCCCTCCGCCATGAGGGAAAATTTAAAAAGAAAAGAAGGAGTAATGAGACGGGAGTCAATCCTGCACGACGCGCATGACTGGAGTGATGCGAAGAAAACGTATCTAAAACAGGGACGAAAATCAAGATGTTATACAAGGCTCGGCGTGTGTTCTCATTCTCTCTATTTCTTTTACGTTCCTCGTCTTTCACCCCCCCCCCCCCCCTCTCTCTCTCTCTCTCTCTCTCTCTCTCTCTCTCTTTCTCTTTCTCTTTCTCTTTCTCTTTCTCTTTCTCTTTTTCTTTCTCTTTCTCTTTCTCTTTCTCTTTCTCTTTCTCTTTCTCTTTCTCTTTCTCTTTCTCTTTCTCCCTCTCTCCCCTTCTCTCCCTCTCCCCTCCCCTCTCTCTCTCTTCTCCTCTCTCCTCTCTCTCTCTCCTCTCTCTCTCTCTCCTTCTCCTCTCTCCTCTCCCTCTCTCCTCTCCCTCTCCCTCTCCCTCTCCCTCTCCTCTCCTCTCCCTCTCCCTCTCTCCTCTCCCTCTCTCTCCCTCTCCCTCTCCCTCTCCCTCTCCTCTCCCTCTCCTTCCCTCTCCCTCTCCTCTCCTCTCCCTCTCCCTCTCCCTCTCTCTGTCCCTTTCCCTTTCCACTACTAGCATCCCAGCGCCCCTGACCTCAGAGCAGGAACCTCCAGGGCACAGCAGGTCCTGTTAGCGCCGCGCAAGCGCATTTGCACATCTTCCTGTCCGGTATTTTCCATGGACTAATGAGCCCCTAAAGCATCACTAACTTTAATCAAATGAATTATGAAAAAGAACAATCTCATTATGAGAGATTTGATTAAAATCATTTATTAAATAAAACAAATGTCAACCAACGCAAACAAATGATAAATACACTTAATCTTCCCGCGTCTAATTCGACGACACCTAATAAAATGTAAACCTTTTAGCCGGCCTTCGTATCAAAACAATTGATCATTTTTCTTCCATGTGACGAAAAAATAATTTCCAAGAAAGATTAATAAGACGCATAAGAAAAGGAAGGAGAAGGAAAAGAAGGAAAGAAGAAGAAAAATGAGAATTAAATTGCAAAATGTTGCTTCAGCGCGGCCTCCTGGTGAGGACTCAAACTGGTTTTTGAGGACGGACGGTTTTGCTGCGAAGAGAAAACAAGCGAAATTCGAAACGGCGAACACAAA
The DNA here is from genome assembly GCF_003789085.1 of Penaeus vannamei. NCBI lineage: Eukaryota > Metazoa > Arthropoda > Malacostraca > Decapoda > Penaeidae > Penaeus > Penaeus vannamei. The sequence continues at coordinate 236,175 of NW_020870460.1, read as the reverse complement.
ATAACTCCAGATCATAAACTAAAAATCTTTCTCTCTCTATTTATCTATCTATCTTTCGTTATTTATTTATTTCTCTCTTCTTCTTCTTCATCATCATCTTCCTCTTCTCCCTCCTCCTCCTCTTCTTCTCCCCCTTTTCCCCTATTACTTTCTGTCTCCTCCTCTCTCTCTCTCCTACCCTCTGCCTCTCACCCGCTCTCTCCCCCTTCTCCCTCCCCCTCCCCCCTCGCCAAGGAGGAGAGAGACACCGACACGCCGTCCCATCTCGCAGCGGCGTCTAATCAGGAATGCACAGACGAGGGCGGCGACGACGGCGACACCGCCAACGTGAAGTCTCTTCCCATCGCCGCCCGGGAAGATAGGACGTCTTGAGTGGGGTTGCTGTGTCTCGCGAGGGATTGGCGGCGTCTTGTGCGGGGATTCTCATGGGCGTGACTTCGACCTATGGCGAAGGCAGATGGGAGGCAATGGAGGTGAACGAACAGAGGCGGAGAGAAATTGATAAGGAAATAAATAATTATGAATGAAGGTGAAACAAACTACACAATAATGTATGAACAAAATAAAGATGAAAAGTAAAAATAAAACAAGAGAAACGAAGAGAAAGAGAAAGAAGGGAGGAGATGAGGGGGAGGGAGTTGCTTGCGGTGCTTGCAGTCATATACGCAGCAAGAAGGAGGTCGCCCCTTCTCCCCCTATCGCGCAGACGCTCTCATTCCCAAGCGAGCACGAAGCGACAACAAACAAGCACAAAACAAAACAAAACAAACACAAACAAGCAAAAGAGTGTACTAAGCAAGCACAAGCACGCAAGAGCGAGTCCGTCAAGCACAAGCAAGCACACAGGTCGGAGGAGCTTAGAAAATGGAGGCCGCGGACTCGACGGCGCTGGCACGTTTCGGCGGCGGGGTGGCACTCGGCCGAAGTGTGGCGGCGGCAGCGGAGGCCATGAGGGCAGGCCATGCCAACCCGACGCCGGCGATTCCCTGCAACACGGCCATGATCGCGTACCCACACACACGCATGTCCGTCTTTACAAGCATGTAAATGAATGCAAGTATCTACAAGCGCAAAACACACAGAGACATAAGCACAGACACACACACAGAATAATGCAGACAAAATACAAGACGCAACACGACCGCGCCAAACTTTGTGACGCCAGAGAATTCTGTCCTCGCTTGAGAAGAGAGGAAAAAAGACTGAGCGCAGGAGGGGAGGGAAAAAAGGGGAAAAAAGTAATAAAAAAGAAAAAAAATAATAAAAATAAAAGAACGAGAATAAAAAAGAAGAACTGGTTCTCTCTCGCAAGCACACACGCCGGAGACCGACAGACGGCGCTCCCGACTGATGCCTGCGAGGCCGCGCGGCTCGGCCCTCTCGCGGCGGCGCTGGCTTCGCTCCGCGGCCTCGTTGTCGCGCGATCGCCGCCATGGTGCGCGCGGCAGCCCCGTCGCCGAAGGAAGGGGCTGGGCGCGGCCGTTCGGGCATTACCGCATGAAATCCGCCTCAGGTTTATATGTGTGTGTGTATATATATGTGCATACAGACACCTTGCAACGCTCCTCCTCTCCTTCCCCTGTCCCCTTCCTTCTCCTCTCTCCCCCTACCAGTCTGCCACTTTCCGCCCCCATTTCCCTCCCCCACCAACACACCTTGTTTGCTGACACCTCCTCCTCTTCTCCTTCTTCTTCTTCCTCTTCGTCCTCCTCCTCCTTCTCTTCCTCTTCGTCCTCCTCCTCCTCCTCTTATTATTATTATTGTTCTTCTTGTTCTTGTTGTTGTTGTTGTTGTTGTTCTTCTTCTTCTTCCTCATCATCGCCCCCCCCCCTGTGCTTGCAAAGACCACGCCCCTTCCATTTATATCTTCTATTTCTCCCTTTTAGCCACGCCCTAATTTGCCCCTTTTTATCATCGTCCTCTCTTCCTCAGACCTTTCTTCAGGTTCTTCTCTTCCACTTCATATATATATATATATATAATATATATATATATATATATATATATATATATATATATATATATACATATATACATATTACATATATACATATATACATCACACACACACACACACACACACACACACACACACACACACACACACACACACACACACACACACACACACACACACACACACACACACACACACACACACACACACACACACACATATATATATAATATATATATATATATATATATATATATATATATATATATATATATATATATATATATGCATGCAAGTAAGTCTACATGGATGCATC
>NW_020870460.1:216402-228902 GCF_003789085.1 Penaeus vannamei | reverse complement strand
CTTCCTTCTCTCATGATATCCTTCATTTCCATCTATCTTCTTTTATCCTTTTATCATCCTCTCTTCTCCCATCTCGTTTCGTCCTCCTCCTCCTCCCCTCTCCGCCTCCTCCTCTTCCCTCTCCTCTCCCTCCTCTCCCTCCTCCTTCCTCCTCCCTCCTCCTCTTCCTCCTCCCCCTCCTCTTCCTCCTCCCCTCCTCTCTCCTCCTCTCCCCTCCTCCTTCCTCCTCCCCTCCTCCCCTCCTCCTCCTCCCCTCCTCTCCTCCTCCCCCTCCTCCTCCTCCTCCCTCCTCCCCCTCCTCTTCCTCCCCTCCCCTCTCCCCCTTCCTCCTCCTCCTCCTCCACGGGGCCCCAATAAACGAAGGTCTTTTCCCAACCGCGGCATCGGCGAGGCGGCGAAGGGAGAGGCAGATTAACGAAGACCAAATGCGTAAAATAATAATAAAGCAATAATCACGAAAAAAATATAGAGAGAGAAGGAAATCTCGTTTTATTTTTCGATTTTCTCTTTCTATGTCTTCGCAGTTTGTTTATCTTCTTGTTTCTTTCTGATCCCTTTACGTGGTTTTTACTGAATGGACAGCAGTTTTCGACAGTGAGATGTAATTTGAGGAAGAGAATGGGTGATGGGGAGAAGAATGGGGGAGCAATGAATGAGAGAGAGAGAGAGAGAGGAGAGAGAGAGAGAGAGGAGAGAGAGTAGAGAGAGAGAGAGAGAGAGAGAGAGAGAGACGGAGAGAGAGCAGAGAGAGAGAGAGAGAGAGAGAGAGAGGAGAGAGAGAGAGAGAGAGAGAGGGAGAGAGGAGAGAGAGAGGGAGAGAGAGGGGAGAGAGAGAGAGAGAGAGAGAGAGAGAGAGAGAGAGAGAGAGAGAGAGAGAGAGAGAGAGAGAGAGAGAGAGAGAGAGAGAGAGGAGAGAGAGAGAGAGAGAGAAGAGAGAGAGAAGAGAGAGAGAGACTAAGCCCCCAGCCCCCGCCCGCGCCAAGCCCACCGCCCACAGAGCAAAGAGGCGCGAAGGACCATACAAGCGCGAAAAATTACCCTAAAGTATGCCAAGAGAAACGAGGGAGAAAAGTCGAAATCTTACTACGGATAAAAGCAATACTCATCCTCGCTATGCGTGAATGTGCGTGCGTGCGTGCGTGCGTGTGCGTATGTATGTGTAGGCATGTAAAACTACAAACTCATTCTCAAACATTTTTTGCCAACTCAAGAGTTTAAACCGAGAAGAAAAAAAAAAAATCGAAATTAACTAGCACTTCTCGCTGTCGTCAATTTTGATAAGATTGTCAGTATTAATACCTCTTAATAGGAGGACGGACTTTGGCGAGTGATAACAGTTTATTTGAACCTACAAAAAAGAGGAAAAAGAAAAAATGATCAGGTTTTTGCCGCAGCGTTCGCACGGAAAAAATGGCGGGAAAAAGTGTGAAAAATCGCCACCTTTCTGCCGCTTCTTTTAAGTTTAACAAGCTCCCCTGACATAATAGAATAAAAAGTATGCGGATTAAGTTTTTTCCTTTTTTTTTTTTTTTTTTTTTTTTTTTCCTTTCCTTAGCTTCAGTATTATATCTCATTTTTTAAATTGTTATTTATTCAATTTCCTTCGCTGAAGTATTTCATCTCATTTTTAATTCTTACTTTTTTCCAATTTACGTTTTGATAATGTTGCACATCTTGTAAGAAGTGGAAAAAGACTATCATGGTCATATTCAATTTCGGAATTCTTCAAATATAAATGAGTTTCTCTATTCTTTCTTTTATTTTTCGCATTGGTGAGACTTCGATGTTATGATGTTTATTTCTTATTATCTCTTGCTTTTTATTATCTCCTGTTCTTTCTCCCTCTTTCCCTCTCTTGTTCTCTCTCTTCTCTCTCTCTCTCCCTCTCTCCTCACTCTCCCTCTCTTCTCTCTTCTCTCTCTTCTTCTCTCTCTCTCTCCTCTCTCTCCCTCTCTCTCTCTCTCTCTCTCTCTCTCGTCCCCAAGTTTCCATTCTTCCCTCAATCCCACACTATTTTCTTCCGGCCACGCCCCTCCCCCCCTCCCACCAGTCCTTAACTCCTCCAACATTTATTTGGACCACACCTCTTCCCCCCTCTACCCCCCCCTCCAACCGCCGTCCTCGCCCCGTGACCCCCACCCCGAAGGCACGCCCACGCTCGGGCCAGCGGCGTCGGCCCATAGGCGAGTTTTCTTGCCCCTACACCCACAAACGCACACACATAATCACATGCACACTCTGACTCACACGGTACGTACACACATATGTGCAGACACACACACATTTACACAGAGAAACAAATACACACGCAATCTGACACACACACACAAACACACACATACACACACACACACACACACACACACACACAGACAGACACACACAGACACACACACAAACACACACACACACACACACATACACACACGCACGCAGGCTGATTTCTAATGATCAAATACCAACCCCGAGACTAAAGGTCAAATGAAGACGAAGGAGAGAGAGAAGAAAAAAACGATGAAACAAAAAAGAAAAAAAGAAAAAAAAAGAAAAAAATGAGCCGGTCTCTCCAACTGGTCGAGTCCGGCGCCTTGACGATACCTCGACCTAGGAGAGTTTTCGGCGCAACAGGCAATTCACGGCGATCCAGGAGGCGCAAGACGGTACCTGAGCCGTCGAATATTGGTACCAGGCAGCGCCGTTATCGTCACCCCCCCCCTTTCTATCCTCCCCCATTTCCTTTCTACTTGGCTCTACCCTCTTCTGCCCCCCCCCTCTTTCCTTCCTTCTCCTTCTCTTATCCCCGACTCCTCTCCACTCTATCCTCCTCTCTTCCTTCCATCTTGCTCCTTCCATCCTCCTCCTCTCTCCCTCTCTTCCCTCCCACCCTCCATTTATTCCCTCTCTTCCTTCTGTCTCCCGATTCACCCTTCTCCTCCCCTTCCATTCTTCTCTTCCTCTCTCCCTTCTTTCCTGCCTTCCATTTCTTCCCTCTTCTCCTTCTACCTTTACACTTCCCACTTCCTTCCTGTTATCCATTATCCTCTCTTTTCTCCTTCTTTCCATAATGTTACGCTTGATACGTTTTCATCCGGTATATATATCAACACAAGTACAATTATTCATGCGTCTATTCAATTCAAAATTCATACACCATCCTGTAATTTGATTAATCGTGTTTTTTATCGTGTCTATTTAATAATAAATCGACGTGTACATATATTCATCAACTATTGAATGCCCGCTCCTCATAATTCTATTAAAAGTCACTTGCAATAATAAGCTTTGTTGTAAATAAATAACGCAATATCAAAGCAAAAAAGTATTACATAATATATAAACTGAATCAAAAGAGATATTACTGGAAAATATAGTAGTCTACTTATGCATTTCTGTGTGTGTGTGTGTTGACATATATCAAAAATACAAATAAACAAATGAAAATATTTCCACAAGATGACTGCTCGTTATTTTAGGACAGTTTTACCACTGTAATGTTTTTATTTTACGTAATTGTAATTACATGTTGGCCTTTTTCACTGCCCATTGGCTCTAAATGTCACGATACATCAAAACTATTTGTTATCCACCTTCAACGCCACACGCCGCGCTCGAAGCCTCAATTCCCTTGGAAACAGCGACCCTGTGACGAAGGAGAAATGGGAAGGACACGGGCCTCGACATTCATTTTTTCTTACGGAATCCATCTACCCGCCTATGTGATTACGAAGTCCAAATAATGAACATATGAGTGCGTGTGCATGCGTCCCTGGACCGTCTTTTCTCCCACGGAAATCCCAGGCCCATTCGAACACTCGGGCACATGACGCGGCCACACCGACGGCGGCGCGGCGGCAGGTGGCGACTCGGGTCGGCGTGAAGTCAGGAAGAAGGATTCCTCGCATTCCCTCCAGGCCGTGACCGGCCGAAGGTACGCGCGCTTTTTTCTTTATGTATAACCATTTCCATTAAACCCTCCTTGAATTATTCACTTTTTTCAGCCCGAGCGTTTTTCTCTTTCGTTTTTGGTGTGCTTTTTATCTCCAACTGGAAAATTCGTGTACAACTTCTGAAACAAGTTTAAAGGCGGAATAAATGTTTACCTCGATGTTTTTCGGCGGAGGATCTTTCGGGTTGAGCGGTTAGCCAACGGTGCGAATAAAGAGATTCATGCACCGCTTCAAGGTTACCAAGGCGCCGATGCATGCAATCTCGCGCCGGCGTCATTGGCAGCCACCTAGGCGCTGCCGGGGAATATATGGAGGGCGGAGGACGCGGCGAAGAGGCAGGTAAATGAGGAGGAAGGCGACCACGAAGAAAACGGGTTAAAACGGCGAGAAAATCACAAGGACGAAAACGAAACGGCGAACCACCGAAGCACGAAGATGAGCTGGGCGGCGAAGCAGTGGAGCAGAGAGAAGAGCAATGAAGCAGAGACGGTAGGGAGGAGAAAGGAGGGGGAAGGGGAAAGAAAGGGGAGAGACGAAGAAAGGAATGAGGAGAAAGATACCAGCACGTCCCGGGCGCGCCTCCACGCTCCCGCCCCGAGTTACTCAGGTGAGAGAAAGTGGGCCTGCAACTGAGGCTCCGAACTGCCCGGCCGCGCTTGCGACACATGGAACGGCTCGTCCGCTCGGCGCCCGTCCTCGCACACGCACGCACGCACACACGAACACACACAAAACATTTTACATGGTACATGAGTGTGTTTAAATCGAGTCAATTGCTAACTAGAATTGTTTCTCTCTCTATGTGTATATATGTGTGTGTGTGTGTCCATATAATATATATATATATATATATATATATTATATATATATATATATAATATATGTGTGTGTGTGTGTGTGTGTGTGTGTGTGTGTGTGTGTGTGTGTGTGTGTGTGTGTGTGTGTGTGTGTGTGTGTGTGTGTACTATACGTATATGTTCTTCCTTATAATGTACATAAGTATACATACATACGCATATTGCGTGCACATGTGTGTGCAAAGTGCCTATGACTTCGTCAGCCTAAACCGGACTGGATTCCCTAAGTAGGTTATCCGCCACTCCTCTCAAATATGTCATACAGCAACGAGAAAAATATAATTTCCATTCTCGGACTATCTTAGCAACTTCAGTTCAGTGTCTCTCTCTCTTCTCCTCTCCTCTCTCTCCTCCTCTCCTCTCTCTCTCTCTCTCTCTCTCTCTCTCCCTCTCTCTCTCCCTCTCTCTCTCTCTCTCCTCTCTCTCTCTCTCTCTCTCTCTCCTCCTCTCCCTCCCTCCCTCCTCCCTCCCTCCTCCCTCCTCCCCTCCCTCCCTCCTCCCTCCCTTCCCTTCACAGCGGAACACTCGAACCGCGCCAAGCCCCCGAACTGACCCCAACCCTCAGAGGAACCCACTCAATTGGGCAAAATATCTGATCCTAATGTTACCAAGTGAATTCCCAGTCGCGTCTGGCATAGGAGCTGTTAGCATTTAAGGAAAACTCTGAGTCACCTTCATTAAGTAAGGATATTACTCCATTAGTAGATTTCCTGTTATCGTCTGCTTTTACTCTTCTTGGCTGCGGTTCGCCCTTTCCGTTCGCAGTGGGGGAATTGAGGGAAATGATAATAACATCCAGCAGTAATATATATAATATATATATATATATATATATATATATATAGATAGATAGATAGATAATAGATAGATAGATAGATAGATAATAGATAGATAGATAGATAATAGACACACACACACAGACACACACAACACACACACACACACACACACACACACACCACACACACACACACACACACACACACACACAATATATAGATAGATAGATAGATAGATAGATAGATACAATACACACACACACACACACACACACACACACACACACACACACACACACACACACACACACAACATATATATATATATATATATATATATATATTATATATATATATATATGTGTGTGTTGTGTGTGTGTGTGTGTGTGTGTGTGTGTGTGTGTGTGTGTGTGTGTGTGCGTGTGTGTGTGTGTATACACACACAATTACCCGCATCCACATGGACAAGAACAACAACAACACCCACCCCCACCCCCCGCCTTCACGAGAAAAACCCGCCCCGGCGCAGCATCCGTAAGCAGCGCCGGTCCGCGCGGCGGCCCGCTGCCGATCAGGGGCAGTGCCCGTCAGGTCATCGAGCCCCCCCCCCCCTGGCCCCCCACCTCCGGATACACGTTGCTGTAATAACTGGACCGTGTTACAAGGAGGCTAGAAATCTTTTTCTTTTTTCGCTTTAATGAGGTTTAACGTTGTTTAAGAGCATGCATACACCAAGTTCATGGACGTCTGATTTTTATTAAAAGAATAAAATATGATATTGATTTATACCTATCATGGCGGTCATCTTAGTATGGTCGACAGCTAAAATCTTGGTAACATATAAGCCAACCTTTCTTTGTTCATAATGAAACCTAAATACTCACGTGTATTGAAAAATACATTGTCAAACATTCACACAGAGATATGACTAATTTTACTACACCCCCTCCCCTGCCACTAAAGTATCAAAAAGTAAACAAAATAATAATACACAATAAATCCTTGAAGCAACTCCCGCATGATCCCCACCCCACCCTCCTCCCCCCACCCCCAACCAACACCCACGCCGCGGTGTCCAGCGCTCTCGGCGGCGGGTCATGGCTACCGGGCGGCGAAGCGAGTAATGTCACGTGCATACACGGGTAGATATGGGGGGGAGGGGGGGACCTCGACGCTGTCTGGGCAATGGGCGGCGTTGCTAAGATGGAGGGGGGGGTCGTGCTGACTTGGGAGGAGGGGGGTGAACCTGGGAGGGGGTGGGGCTGTTGCGTTGTCCTGATGGCTTGGTTTCACTTGGAGAACTCGATCGCTCGCTGATATTTGCTTCTGATCATGTCTATTATCTCTCTCTCTCTCTCTTCTCTCTCTTCTTCTCTCTCTCTCTCTCTCTCTCTCTCTCTCTTCTCTCTCTCTCGCTCTCTCTCTCGTCTCTCGCTCTCTCTCTCTCCTCTCTCGCTCTCTCGCTCTCTCTCTCGCTCTCTCGCTCTCTCGCTCTCTCGCTCTCTCTCTCTCTCGCTCTCTCGCTCTCTCGTCTCTCTCTCTCTCTCTCTCTCTCTCTCTCTCTCTCTCTCTCTCTCTCTCTCTCTCTCTCTCTCTCTCTCTCTCCTCTCTCTCTCTCTCCACACACAAAAAAAGAAGGGAATTACCGAAATATTCACGGGGGGGGGGGGTAAACAAATAAACACAAGCACTGTATGATAACAGCAACAAATGACCAAAGGCAACACAGTGGCAGCGAGGCCCGTTTTCCCACCGAAATCGGCGCCCAGGAAGCTCTCTATCCTTATTAGAACCAGTAAGTAGCCGCCAACTCGTTACTCTGGAACCCAAAGCTAAAGGGAGAGAGTGGAAAAGAAAAAAAAAAAAACGGAAGAAAAAAAAATGACGAAAACTCTGGCCCATTTTATACTCGAAATCAGTAAGAAATCGTGTGCCTTGATTTAACGATCTCTTAAACATGGCGCGTTTTTATGTCGCCTTTGCCCAATCACTTCGTCAAAATTAAATTGCTTTCTTAAGAGCAATAAATACAAAAATGCTGACTGAAAAGGCGAGTGCAAACAACTTGATTCAATACAGAAAGCGTATAATGTTTCTTTATAGCATTTCAGGACGGAGAATGAAAAAAATGAAATAAAATTTACAGCGACCTACAAAAAATAGAAAAGTAACAAAAAAGATTCAAAGAATTACTCACAAGAAACTAATAAGGATATGGATGATCTTTAACTGCCCCCCCCGCCCCCCCTCTCCTTCCTCTCCTGCTTGCACACCCATCTCTGGATTTAGAATAAACCAAATCAAGTTTGATCAGCATTTGATCATCTTTTTTACTTTGACTTTTCCTCTTGCAGGGCAATTGTTCCTACAAATCATGCATATTACGTTCAGCATAAACGGTATAGTTACAGCACATTAGTGGGTGTGTTGTATTCATACTCACACACACACACACACACACACACACACACACACACACACACACACACACACACACACACACACACACACACACACACACACACACACACACACACACACACACACATAGATATATGTGTGTGTATGCGTGGTATGGGAGAGGTTAGAGGAGGCAGAAATTGAATGAAACCGACTGAGATGAAGAAAAGGAATGTTTGTTATGCGTTTGTTATGGAACTATAAATGAATCTAGGTAATCGATGCTTTATTTGTATTAACCCTGTTGTCATTTTCAACAGATCAATTCTCCTCGCAATAAAATATTCACTTTGGCTTTCCTGACCTTTGTAGGCCTACAAGGACTGCTATTAGCTCCGAAAATACCGTATGGTTTGAGACGAGTTGTATGTACCTGCTTTTTTTTTATTTGCTTTGTTTTTTTCCGTCTCTGTATGTGTGTGTGTGCGTGTGTGTGTGTGTGTGTGTGTGTGACTGCGCAGGCCACCTGGCATCAGGTTTCCTTTCCCTCGGCCCAGAACATTATTTATTAAACTGTTACCACAACTTATATTTTATCGCATCATTATACTACTATTATAACTAACGCCAGACAGTCACAGCTGCATCGCGATTGAAATGTGCCAGCGCCATTAGACTCCAAGGTGGAATCAAAGGGAAAAGAAAAAGGCAAAATGCATCTCATAATTATTTTAAAAGTAAATTGTAATCAGTGGTTTTCGGGTTTATCTACTGATATAATCGCCGCGGGGAAATTGCGAGCGGCCGCCGTCTGCAACCCGCGTGCAAAACGAATTAGGTATTAATTCAGAACTCTTGAGCAGTTTCCAAAACAGCATTGATCGAAGCCGCCAAATCCCGTTCAATCATCAGCAAACAGGCCTCGACGCCGCCGCCAAGACCAGCAGCGCCAAATTGCACTTCCTTGCATTGTGCAACGGCAGCATGAATTTACAATCGCATCCCTGTAATATCACCGGGGAAAAAACGGAAAAAATAAATACATCTAAACACGGGTTCTTCCATGTCAAAGCGGCGCAACATATACTGGGGCCTCGCAAGAACCATTTTATGAATAGCAGCACAAAAAGATTAGCTGCACTCTGGTAAATTAGGGGTCATTATGAACGTCATTAAAAGAACCCTAATCTGTGGTTACTTAAAAAGTGCAATTATGACAAGAACAGAGAAAATGAGACCTGGTCGGGAAAAAAAAGAAGAAGTAGAGAGGGAGGGGAGGAAGGGGGTGGGGGAAATCGAGGGGGAAATAATCACTTCTCGTCCATAAACTCATCATTCCCCGCCACATGTTAATCTTGCACTCCGGGATTTCCTACGAAATACGCCCCCCCCCCCCGACCCCGTCTTAAAATCACACCTGCGGAGAGACGAAGACAGAACCGCAGAAATGCCACTGCGGGATCAGTCACAGAGCAGCATAACACACACTGCAGCTTAACCGTAACAGGAAACATATTCGTTTCTTTTGCCTTTTGCAACTTAGTCATAAATAAGTGCAACAGGATATTAGCTAAATTACTCCCAGAATCTAAACTTTAAAAAGAAAATACCCAAAGGAGAGGAAACATTAACAAAATACAGTGACAAGAGAATCAAAAGAAGACAAACAGAAAAAAAACATAGTGCAGTATTACCATAACGGCGAGAACTCTCCGACAAATCATTCTTACCTGTTACGAGAAAAAAAAAAATATTAGACATTGCATATTTAATCAGTATACAGAGACATATATGTAAACAATACACGCACATGTGTGTGTCTATACATACATACATATATACATAAGTATATATATACGTATATATATATACATATATATATATATACATATATATATATATATATATATATATATAATATATATATATATATGTATATATTAATATATATATATATATATATATATATATATATATATATATATATATATATATATATATATATATATATATATATATATTATATATATAATATATATATATATATATATATATATATATATATATATATAATATATATATATATATATATATATATATATATATATATATATATATATATATATATATATATATATATATATATATATATATATATATATTATATATATATAATATAATATATATATATATATTATATTATATATATATATATACAAACACTAAAATAATAGTGTCAGTATAGCCATTCCTGTTACAAATTGAGAACAGTACACTTGATAAAAAAAAGTTGTAAAACATTTTGAAAAACTGAGAAGAGATAATTGATGATCACGGACGCAGCAGTAAGATTTATACGATGGAATCAATCAACAAATGCATTAAAAAATCCCGGGATAGCGAAAAACAAACAAAACAAAAGAGTGAGAGATTGAACCGCATCGATCTAATATAACATTAAAAACCGTAAAGAAAAAAAAAATGCCGCGCCATCTATTCCTAATCACCACTGATTAAGAATCTCTTTTCGATTAATTGGATGAAAAAAATATCTATTAAAAAAACAGTGTTGATGATTCGGCAACAACATTGGTTGATTACAGACACCGTGATTAACGTGGTTCGTGTCTTTTATTGGACAGCAGAAAAAATATACATATATACGAAGGCCATCATGTTCTCGCAACTAAAAGCACCGCCGATATTGCAATGTTGCGAGGGCTGAAAATGAGGGATTGTGAGCGCCATGTTTTAACAGGTCTATTTTTAGCACACAGACACTTATACTGTGCATGCGGGCGTTCAATTAACTGATGAAATAAATTAAATATACACATATATGATTAAATATCAATAAAAAGAGCTATAATAAAAAATATACATATATGTGCAGGCATAAGGGAAAAATTATTAATTTATCAATAGCCAATTATACCATTAATACATTAATACATTCCTGATGGATAGAAGGGGAGATAGAGGCAAAAGGAGAATGAAGGAGAGGAGATGAAAGAAACGGGAAGGGAAGGGAATGAGGAAGGAGAAGGGAGGGAAAAGAGAAAGAGAAGAGGAAGATAAGTTAGGAGAGAAAAGAGCAAACTGAAAGGAGGAGGGAGGACGGGAGAAAAAGTGCACAAGGAAGTAGGAGAAGCAAAGAAGAAAGAGAGAGAGAAAAAATAATATGAATAACAGCAGAAGGCCCAACGCTCTATTTTCGGTCCCGAGCGCTAGGAGGAGGCTGGTTATTTGGTAGGATTCGGCCGAAGGAAATACCCAGCTGAAGAGCGCCACGGGCCCGCGCATGCTTGCTGCCGAGGGAGGGAGGGAGGGGGAGAGGGGGAGAGGGAGAGGGGGGAGAGAGCCGAGAAGGGAGAGAGGAGAGAGAGAGAGGCAGAGAGCCAGAGGGAGAGGCTGAAGGGGAGAGAGGAGAGAGGCAGAGAGGAGAGGAGCAGAGAGGAGAGAGGAGAGAGAGGCAGAGAGAGGAGGGAGGGGAGAGAAGAGAGGGAGGAGGGAGGGAGAGAGAGAGAGAGGAGAGAAGGAGAGGAGAGGAGGGAGAGGGAGGAGGAGGGAGAGAGGGAGAGGAGGGGAGGAGGGAGGAAGAGAGGAGAGAGGGAGAGAGGGAGGAGAGGCAGAGAGGGGAGAGAGGCAGAGAGAGGGAAGGAGAGGGAGGAGAGAGAGGGAGAGAGGAGAGAGGGAGAGAGGAGAGAGGCAGGAGAGGGAGAGGGGAGAGAGAGAGAGAGAGAGGAGAGAGAGGAGAGAGAGAGAGAGAGAGAGAGAGAGAGGGAGAGAGAGAGAGAGAGAGAGAGAGAGAGAGAAGAGAGAGAGAGAGAGAGAGAGAAGGGAGAGAGAGAGAGAGAGAGAGAGAGAGAGAGAGAGAGAGAGAGAGAGAGAGAAGAGAGAGAGAGAGAGAGAGAGAGAGAGAAGAGAGAGAGAGAGAGAGAGAGAGAGACCAAAACATAGACAGAGAGAGAGAAGGGAAGGGCGAGGAGAAAGAGACGCGACATAAGGAACGGAATAATGAAAGACATAAAGAATCAAAAGCAAAAAGGATGAATGGGGTTAAAATAAAGGTTAAGAGAAGGATGAAGACAAGCAAATTAGACGAAATCTAATCAAATCAAACGATAACAAGAGGCATCTATGTATTACATAGTAATACATAGATGCAATGATGATAAGAAGAAACCAACATAGGCTAGAGAATCCTCTAATTTCCCTACCCCCGACTCCCCCGTAATCACCAACCCCCCCCCCCCGCCCCACACAACCCCATTATCGCCCAGCCTAGCTCACTGCCCCCCCCCCCCCAGCAACGGCAAATCACCAGCTGGACCCGCAATCACAGGTCATTCTGCAACGTGCGGTCAATAACATAAATTTTACCCTGAACACAGTAGCAACCTTACACATCTGAGAGAAAACGAAGAAGTTAAAACGAAAAAGAAAACTCACTCTTCTCTTAGAATTGTACCCCCCCCCTGGCTGATTATATTCTCCGGTTTCTTTCCTCGCGCGTC
>NW_020870460.1:201402-203902 GCF_003789085.1 Penaeus vannamei | reverse complement strand
CTTCTTGTAGACAAAAACCTGAACAATAAAATCCCCTATTTATATACATCCTGTTTTTTTGTTGTTGTTGCTGTTTTTTTTTTTTTTTTCTCTTCTTTTTTTTTTACAGGTATATATTTTATAGTGTTTTACGACGTAGCTTCACATTGTTTGTCTGTTGTCTGTACATGTGCATGTACTGTATGTATGTGGGTGTGTGTTTGTGTGTATGTATGTATCTACGTGCCTGTCTGTATGTCTGTATCCCCCCCCCCGCTCTCTCTCTTCTCTCTCTGCTCTCTCTTCTCTCCTCTTCTCTCTCTCTCTCTCTCTCTTCTCTTCTCTCTCTCTCTCTCTTCTCTCTCTTTCTTCCTTAGCCTGTGTGTGCGTGTACGCCTGTGTGCACGTGCCAACAGAGTGCACACGATAGCTTTTGGGCGTCGCGGGTGAGTGGACGCCCCTTGGTGGCGATCGCAGCTGTTTGTTTTGGTACCTGGCGCATGGGTCGCTTACAGGTTGTTCCAAGGGAAATGCAGGTAAGATTCAGACAGACAGACAGACAGACAGAGATAGATAGACAGATAGAGATAGATAGATAGAAAGATAGATAGATAGATAGATAGATAGAGAGAGAGAGAGAGAGAGAGAGAGAAAGAGAGAGAGAGAGAGAGAGAATGTGTGTGTGTGTGTGTGTGTGCCTTCATCTTTTTCTCTTTCTATAATCGTTTAGTGTTGTACGACAGGACACATATCTATGAATGGAATGATAAAACGAAGAAAGCAGAAACAAATGACGATGGACGAGGAACAGAGGAAATAAATAAAGCAAACACACTCTCTCACAAATAATAAAAGTAAGGAAAGGAATGTTGACGAAGAGAAGCCATAACAGATGTAAAGAGAAACGGAGGGAAAAGAAGACAGAGAAAGAAAAGGGGAAGATGGAAGAGGTCGAAGAACTGAAGAGAAAGAGAAAGGATAAATAAGAAACAAAACAGTATTAATAAGAAAAGGGAGGAGAAGAAGGGAGAGCAAGAAAAGATGAAAGAAATGAGAAAGAGAAAAGAGAGAAGAGCAAGAAATAAAGAAACTATAAAAAAAAATAAGAAAAAGGAGAAACCCAAAAGGAAAAAGACGAAGAAGAAACATACAAATGGGTGAGATTCAGAAGACGAAAAAAGAAACGAAGAGAAAAATGTAGGGGAAGGAGGAATTGAAGGAGGAGGATGGGAAGGATCACATAGAGAAGGTTGTAGTCCTTGGGGAGGCGGGTTGGCCGGGAAGGGCGTGTGAAAGGAGGAAGCAAAATGTCCGATTCCAAGGCTGGGTCTCGAAAAAAAGAAAAAGAAATGAAGAAAAACATATGTTTGTACCCCCCCCCCCCAAGAAAAAATGTCATGGCTGTAAGAAAAAAAAGGGAGAAAAGAAAACATAAACTACAGCAAAAAATAGAATCACCAATGAAAGGAACGAAATCTATATAATGAATACTTGCTCTCGAATAAAGGAAAAATAACGCCCGTGTCATTTAGTCACTAGTTAAACACACGTTCTATCCACCTAATTATTAAGATCCCGGAGTGAACTTAGGCGAAGCCGAAAGACGGCGGCCATCGGAGGCAGAAGAGGCTAGCCTGAGCCAAATTTTTTTTATCTCTCTCTCTCTCTCTAACGTTTTTTATATAATTTTTATATTTTTTTATGTACTATTTTTTGTTTTGTTTTGACGATGGACTCGGGAGGGGAGGCTGTTTATGGTACGAACTACTAAGGGCGTTTTCCTTTTTTTCCCATTTTTTTTTTCTTTTTTTTTTTTTTTGTCTTTTATGTAGGGCTGCTATTTTTTGTGCGTCTTTCTCTATCTCTCCCTCCTTGCTTCGTCTCTCACTCTCTTTACTCGTTACTCACTCATTCACCAACTTTCTCTCTCTCTCTCTCTCTCTCTCTCTCTCTCTCTCTCTCTCTCTCTCTCTCTCTCTCCTCATCTCTCTCTCTCTCTCTCTCTCTCTCGTCTCTCATCTCTCGTCTGCCTTTCCACACACACACACACACAACACACAACACACACACACACACACACACACACACCACACACACACACACACACAACACACAACACACCACACTCACACACACAACATACACACACACACACACACACGCAACACAAACACACGCACGCACATACATAAACAACACGCAAACACACACACACAGACAACAACGTCCACACACAGATCGGTGAAACGCACAAACGCACGCCAGGCAACCGCACAAAAAAGAAAAAGAAAAAAGGAAGGGGTGAAAAAATCCGAGAAAAAAAAACCCTGCCCCAACATTGGATCACAGAAGGACCAGACAAAGGGAACCCCCACAAGAAACATTAGAAAAAAGGTTTTAAAAAATGTGCCAGAAAAAATGTAAAGAAAATCTCGCTCCTATAAAAAAACCAATACTTTATATATATATATATATATATATATATATATATTATATATATATATATATATATATATATATA
>NW_020870460.1:181402-191402 GCF_003789085.1 Penaeus vannamei | reverse complement strand
ACACACATTTTACATCACCGGAGACAATGTTGCCTGCCACTCACTTGCCACGAAGCCTCGATCGCTGTTTCGAACAAGCTCGAACCTTTCGGAACCAATTCGGAGAGAGAGAGAGGGAGAATTGATTTTCTCTGTTCTTTCTTCACGTCTCTCTCCATCTTATTTTTTTCCTCTTCACTTCTCTTCTTTTTTATTCTTCCCCTTTATTTTCCTCTTCCCTTTCTTCTACTTTTCAGTCTCCTTTTTCTTCTCCCTGTCTTCTTCCTCTTTATTTTCTTTTTCTCTCTTCCTCTTCTTGCTTTTCTTCTACCTCTCTCCTCATCCCGCCTCTTTCCACACTTCACGTTAATAGAATTTTCAAATATTAATCAAATTGAATAATATAAAGGGAAATCGGATAGGCTGAAATTAAACGAATCTATCTATTCCTCCTCTTCTCTCTCTCTCTCTCTTCTCTTCTCTCCTCTCTCTCTCTCTCTCTCTCTCTCTCTCTCTCTCTCTCTTCTCTCTCCTCTCTCTTTCTCTCTCTCTCCCTCTCCCTCTCCCTTTCCCTCCCCTCTTCCCTCGTCTTCTCGTCCTTCTCCCTTATATGTTCTCTCCCTCCCAGCTCCACTCCCTTTCTCTTCTCTCCTCCCATCCTTCCTCTTGCTCTACTTCCTCTCGTCTCCTCTTCCTTTCCCTTCCCCTCCCCCTTCGTCTCTCCTCCCGCCCGCCTCTTCCTCTCTTCCTTCCCTCCCTGATTCGCTCTTCCTATCTCCCTCCCGCTCCCTCCCCTCCCTCTCCCTTTCCCTCTTCGCTCTCTCTTTCCTCCCTCGCCCTCCCTCCGCTCCCTCTCCCTTTCCCCCCTCCCGCTCCCTCTCGCTCTCCCTCTCGCCTTTCCCTCCCCTCCCGCCCTCTCTCCTCTCCTTCCCTCCCCTCCCGCCTCCCTCTCGCTCTCCCTCCCTCTCCCTCTCTCCCTCGCCTCCCTGATTGAAAAGAGCAGTAAGCATACGCAACAGGTGGCCAAACTGCAGCAGCACACAAGGTCGTTTTTGTTCCGGTGTTCCTTTTAAGGTCACGTTTCCGCCGCTCCCTGAACTTCAGCCTTCCACCCGGTCGCCCCGCCTCCGCTCCTGCGCGATTCGGGGACCGGGGCGGGGGGAGGGAGGGCAGCGGTCCGGGGGGCGGGGGGAGGAGAAGGGTGGTGGGGAGGGGCATGGGGCAAGGGAAGGGTGGACGGAGTGGTGTGGACGGGGAGGAGGCCTGAGGGGAAGTGTAGGGAAGGAAAGCGAGGAAGTGGGGGAGGGGCAGAGGGGTGGCGTGGGGAGGGGGAGAGGGGAAGTGTGGGGGGGGCAGAGGAGAGGTGAGAGGAGCAGTGGGAAACGGCAGGGGGGTTATTTGAGGGGGAGGGAAGGGGGTGTATGGCTCAAAGAGGCAGGAAGAGGTGATTTTTCGAGCCAAGGGTATGGGGTGAGCACGGGTTGGGGGCGCAGCTGGAGGACTGAGAAGAGTTGAAGAAGGGGCGTTGTGTGTGCGTGAGTGTGTATGTATGCATTTAACTGTGCGTATGTATGGATTTTAGGTATGACTTGAAGTATGTATGTGAATACATGTATCCATAAGCAGTATGAACAGGACCATGTCTTTGCCTATCTTTGCCAGCTTGTGCGTGTGAACATCTGGGTGCGCCGATGTCTTGCGTGTGAGTGCAAGTGCGCACGCGCGTGTGTTCCTCCGCCTGTCTTCAGCACAGCTTTTGTAACAACGTTCTAAATTAATAAAAATAACAACGAAAAAAACACAAGGATTTTTTCTTCCATAATGGCCAACATGACGTGAGTGGAACGAAAAAAGAAAGGAAAAAAGAGAAAAAAGGAAAATAAAATGAGAAAGAAAAAAGGGGGGAGAGAGAAAGAAAAAAAGAAGAAGAAAAAATGCGGCCGGCTGAAATAAAGGAGATTTTTTATAAGTACTTTTTCCATGGTCCACATAATGGCGAAAGGGGGGAGCAGGGGGAGGGGGAGGAAGGAGGGGGAAGGGTTTGGGTTCCACAATGGTTGGCGTCTTTTTCAAAATTTAGCGTTTCCGTCAGGGCGGCTCGGACGTCCGTCAGAACGGCGTCAGGTATGTACTGTATGCACTTAGCCCCTCCCTCGCTCGGTTCCCCTCCCTCCCCCGCCTTTTCCCTCTTCCCTCCATCTCCCGACTCCCTCCTCCCTTCTCCCTTCCCTCCTCCCTCCTCCCCCTACCCCCCTTTTTCCATCCCTCTTCTCCTCCTACTTCCTTCCTTCCACTCCTCTTGTCCCCCTCTCCCCGTTCTCCCTTTGCCCTTTCCCATCCCTTCACCAATACACAGGCACACATATACGCACACACATACACACACACATGCACCTCACTCATACACACACACACACACACACGTCTTTTACTTCCCCTTTTCCATTGCTTCTTTTCTATCACTTCCTCTACGCAGTTTTCTTCTCCCTTCTCCTGTCTCTCTTCTCCCATTCCTTCCTCCCACATCATCGCTCCCTTCGCCGACTCTCCCATAACACACGCACGCACACACACTTTCCGCCCTTTTCTCTCTCCCTCCCTGTCTCTCCTCCCTGTACTTCCTCCTACCCTCTCCCTGCCCTTCTCCCTCCCCTTCCCTCCGCTCCCTTCTGTCCCCTCCATCCGCTTCCTCCCTTTTCTTCCCCGTCCTTTCCCCCTTCCCCTCACCTTCCTCCCTCCCCTTCCCTCACCTTCCTCCCTCTTTTTCCCACCCTCCTCCCCTCCTCTCTCCCTGGCCCCTCCCCCTCCCTTCCCTGTTCGCACCCCCTCTCTCTCTCTCCCTAGCCCTTCCCCCTCCCCTCCCTTCCCTGTTCGCACCCCCTCTCCCTCCCTGCCCCCCTCCCCTCCCCGCCTTCTCTTCTGGTGAAATTCGTTCACTAAAATAATTTCCTTCGATCCCTTCAAACGTGTACGAAGAATAACGTGATGTTGTGAAACTTTTCCTTTATCTTGAGTCTGCGCCGTTTTTATACATTCGCATTTTCTGGATTTTCTGTTTAAGAAAAAGTGAAAGAAAAGAGAAAAGACTGAAGAAGAAGAAGAAGAAAAGACGAGGAAGAAAAAAAGCTTTATTCAAGAGACTAACATACTTCAGTGTCTCACTGCCTGCAGGTATCTTACACAACGCGTCAAACTTGCACACACACACACAAATGCACACACATACATACTGTGTGTGTGTGTGTGTGTGTGTGTGTGTGTGTGTGTGTGTGTGTGTGTGTGTGTGTGTGTGTGTGTGTGGTGTGTGTGTGTGTGGTGTGTGTGTGTGAGTGAGAGAGAGAGAGAGAGAGAGAGAGAGAGAGAGAGAGAGAGAGAGAGAGAGAGAGAGAGAGAGAGAGAGAGAGAGAGAGAGAGAGAGAGCGAGTGAGTGAGTGAGTGAGTGAGTGAGTGAGTGAGTGAGTGAGTGAGTGAGTGAGTGAGTGAGTGGGTGAGTGGGTGAGTGGGTGAGTGGGTGAGTGAGTGAGTGAGTGAGTGAGTGAGTGAGTGAAGTGAGTGAGTGAGCGGGTGAGTGAGTGTGTGTGTAGGTATAGGTGTTGGTGTGTGCGTGAAGGCGTGTGTGCGTGTGCGTGAAGGCGTGTGTGAGTGTGCGTGAAGGCGTGTGTGCGTGTGCGTGAAGGCGTGTGTGCGTGTGCGTGAAGGCGTGTGTGCGTGTGCGTGAAGGCGTGTGTGCGTGTGCGTGAAGGCGTGTGTGCGTGTGCGTGAAGGCGTGTGTGCGTGTAAGGATATCACTCTCCCACAAGAAGCAAAGCGTCCAGAAATCCGATGCCTGATTCGAGATCGAGCAAAGCCGTCGCTTCACTTGCGGGATTCCGGAAGATCTGCTCACGAATGCGGCCCGCAGACAGTGTGCGTGCGTGCGTGTGCGTGTGCGTTTGCGTGCATGTGTATATATGTGCGCGCTTAATTACATATTTAGACAGATAGGTAGATAGAAAGATAGGTAGGTAAGTTATTAAGTAAATAAGTAGGCAGGAAGGTAGGAGAGACAGATAAGTAGATAGTAGAGAGCATATCTATATCCTCTCATAGTCCGTTCGCGTAGACCCAAGGACGACGATGCCCGGCCGCCCATGGGCATCCCCCTCCCCCGGAGAGAGAGGGCGGAGCGAAAGGAGAGGCAGCGAGAGTCCGACGTGAAATTAGCTTTGGCAAAAGCGCTAAATCTCTATTTTTATGAACCTTTTTTATTTTTTATTTTTTTAGATCTTTTAATACGATCCATTCCTTATTTTTCCTCAGTTTTTAATGTTCCCCATTTTTTTATACTTTGATGCATTTATTTTTTTATTTGTTTTTTTTTTTTTTTTTTTTTGGGGGGGGGCTCGTCTTTTTTTCTCTTTTCTTTTTTGCTTTTCCTAAGCTGTGTTTGAAAACATTCCTCTGCCGTAAAGAAAGATGCGCTCTGCAAAAGCTTTAATACAAGGTGCTCTTTGCGTATTAACATCAGCTTAGCTCGAGGGACAGCGAGGGGGAGGGGGGGACACGGGAGGAGGAGGAGGGTAAGTGACAAGGGGAGGGTAAGGGACAAAGGGGGAGTGTTAAGGGACAAGGGGGAAGGGGGGTTAGGAAGCGACATCAGAAACCTTAATATCAAAATGCTCTCCTGGCATCCTCACGCCCCCCCCCCTCCCCTCATCCCCAACCCCATCTTCTCTCTCCCAACCTTTCTCTTGAAAAAAGACGAAAAAAGAAAAGAATCATTCGTCTCTTTCACTTTGGTTTCCTTAACTCTCGGAACCGGCGACTCTCCCCCGAGCGCCGTCCGTCCGACTCGGGTTCGCGAAATTCCGCCGAGAACCAAAAGCGCCAAATGCTGATCAAAGTGTCGGCCGCGCGGAACCCCTCCCCCGCTCGCCCCGGCAGGCGACGGCGCCGGAGCGAAGGAAAGCGGAAAACGAGTAGCCCGCGCAAGCTTCAGTAAGTGGTAAGTGATAAGTAAGTTATGTGATAAATAAGTGATAAGTGATAAGTAAGTAACTGATAAGTGGATAAGGAAGTAAATAAGTGATAAGTAAGTAAATAAGTGATAAGTAAGTAAGTAAGCGATAAGTAAGTGCATAAGTAAGTGATACGTAAGTGCACATTTGTTTATGTGCTTGCTATTCACCCGGGTACATATGCATATATATACGCGTGCACCTATGTGCATACGTGCTCAGACACAGTCACGCACACATGTATACTGTACATACACACGCACAGATTAACGCACAGATGCACTGTGTGTGCGCGTGAGAGAGAGAGAGAGAGAGAGAGAGAGAGAGAGAGAGAGAGAGAGAGAGAGAGAGAGAGAGAGAGAGAGAGAGAAGAGAGAGAGAGAGAGAGAGAGAGAGAGAGAGAAAGAAAGAGAGAGAGAGAGAGAGAGAGAGAGAGAGAGAGAGAGAGAGAGAGAGAGAGAGAGAGAGAGAGAGAGAGAGAGAGAGAGAGAGAGAGAGGGGGGGGGATCTGCGTAAACTTGGCGTAAGTGTAACGTACGAGTAACTGTTTTTAAGCCCTTCTTTCCCAGCCTCCGCCGATGGACGCCTTCTCCACGGTGCTATACAAGAAAATGCTAATTCTTCTTCCTCATCTTCTTCTTCTTCTGACCTTTTTTTTCTTTTTTGGCTCTCGTTTTTCCCGTTCGCTATAAAGCGTCGGATTGTAACGGCGAGGCTCCCGCCGCCATCAAAAAGGTAATGACTCCTTCGGACTCCTGCGCCTGCAGGTGCGGCCGCAGGCCACTCTCGCCCTTCCGCCACGCCGCGCAAGCACTATTTTCCTATGGCACGAGCCGCAGGAGCCCCCGCCATTCTTTGACCAAACTCGCCGGGTTTACCGCCGTCAATCAAGTGTCAAACGAGAGAACCGGTCACTTAATCACCGCCGCATTACTTGTCGCTGACGGAGTTAATAAGTTCTCAGTGTCACGACATTTTTTCTCCGTCGGCTTCGCAGCACTCCCCCCCCCCCCCGCCCCCCTCCCTTCTCCGCTGGCTGGCACCCTTTCCCTCCCCCCTCCTCACCCTTTCCCTCGCCCTCGCCTGCTTTTTTCCGTCCGCCCGCTTCTCTCTCTGCTGGTTTCTTCTGCCTTTCTGTTTCTGACCATTCTTTCTTCTTCTTCCTTCTCCCTCGTTCTCTCTCTCATTCCACTCCCTCCTTTTATACTTCCTCTCCTGCTCTTTCTGCTCTCTCCCCCATTTCTTCACCTTCTCCAACTTCCACCCCCCACTTCTGCCCCAGGCATCCGAGAGACGTTATCCTCATACTTTGTAGGATCTGCTTGCTAAACACTTTTATAATGTTATACCTTTTTGCCATTTCAAAATTATTATTATTATCATTATCCTATTTTTTCTTTCCATATTTTAAAGAGATGCGTCGCTTTCCCTCGCAATGAATTCATAAATGACAAATTGTAACAAATCCTTCCACAGATGAAAGGACGTTCCTTGGAAAAGGATAAGAACCGCTCAAGGCATTTATCAAAAGGCGATAAGAAGCATCTAAGACGTTTACTTAATGGAGGTAAAGAGAGCCTTACCTCCAGGAGAGGTTATCAATTCATAGTTTCTTTATATATGCATTTATTTCTATATTTTCTCAAATTGGAATTATCTGTAAAAAAAAAAAAAAAAAAAAAAAAAGGAAGAGGTAGCAGAAGTATGAAGAGAAGGAGAACTTAAAAGTGGAAAATGGAAAAAGAAAAAAGGAGAAAGCAGGGGAGGAAGAAATGACAATGGGAGCAAAAAATTTAAAAAATAATAATAATCAATAAAATAAAAAGGGGGTGAAATCTTAATCATAAGAAAGTTTCAAGAAAAAGATAAAACTGCAGGTGTTGGTAACGAAGACAAGGAGGAAGCAATGATAAGAAACCGAAAACGGAAATAAACGATAATAAGATAAAAGAAAACGGTAAAAGCTGTTGAATAACACGAGAATCATTTCATTTGCCAATACATATAGAGAGAAAATAAACACAACATTGAACATATTCCCCGTGCATCAGTATCACCTAAAGAAAACATACTTACAAAGCAACATATAAACAGATTAATAACATACTTAAGATACGTAAACAACTAAAGAAACAGATAAGGTAAGGGATAAGCCTGAACCAGAAATAGAGATTCAGATTTAAAAAAAAAATGTATAATGAAGCATAGCAGACATGAATCAAGTTCTCCATCCTATAGCAGAGCCAGTTAAGGCACAGGTAATTAAGGCAATATCACGTGCAACTCGCTGCATCGTGAGAGCAATGTTGCAGCACATACCCGTGATCACTTGTGCGCAATATCAGCTGCTTATGGTATGCAATACTCTGGTATTTTACTTGTCTAGGGCATATCTCAGGTTCCTACAGCTCGATCCATGTTAACTTGGGAATTTGCCCCTTAGTGCTTAAAAAAAGAAAAAAATGGAGTCATTCTGTTCAACGGGGCGTTACTTGTTCCTTGTTTGGGAGGGATTATTAACGGACGTTCTGTCGAACAGCTAATACCGTTTGTTTAGCATGGAGGGCATGTAACGAAAGGGATGGGGATACAAGGACCTGTGCATAAAATATTCCTGAAAACACGGTACAATCAACCTTTTTTTCGTCTCGCTCCGTTGCCTTTGTAACAAGCAGACAAAAGATAGTTCATATCAGGCATCTGAAAGATGTTTACAATAACGCTTTCTGTCTCGCAGCATAAACAGACAACATAGATAAATACACATAGATCCTTCAACATGCACGTAGAATGCAGTCTATCGCAATAATCAAGAAATGTTCTGTGAGCTTAGTCTAATGTTCTGAATCACTGAATTTAGAGTTTGATATAAAACGGCAGCCTAAGATTTGTGCTTTTCTGAATTGTGTAGCGCATCCCTTTCCCTCCACAGACTGTGAGGGCATTATGGGCCTTATCGGCGATTTGGCGTCCAATAACTGTGAAATAATTCTCTCTGATAATAGTCTGGTTATCAAATCATATCATAGTGCAGCCTCGTTTCTCACGTCTCCGCAGAGCAAGTGCAGATAAGGCCTTAGAATCCTTTGCCAGCGAGAACACGACTGCCCCGAGCCCTGTCCATAAGACCGAATAGCCGCAGCCTAAAGCTATGAGTCTGGAACTTATTCAACACTGTTATCTAAGGCTATCAATTCTATGACCTATTCAACAGAGATGCTTAAAAAAGAAAAAAAAAAGAGGAGGGATGAGGTACATATTTACGATGAAAATGGACAAAAGCTGATTCTAAGTCCTGTCGTTCTGATGACCTACCCCTCTGACCCCTGGATTTGTGAAAAGGGTCACGGGTTGGGCTGAATAAGAACACGTGTCCAAGGAGGTTGGTCTATCCATCTTCCAGGGATGTCTATCTGCTCTGACGTTTTAGGCTGCCTTTTCCTGGAGTCTAACATGTTTGACTTGTTTTTTCCCTTGTTTTTCTACTTGTTTGTTTCTCCTTCACTCTCACTTGTTTTTGGGATATATACATCTGATTCAAGCAAGAAGAAGCTAAGGATTGGAGTCCCAGGTCTGTCCCTTTGAAGCGTCCAGTATCTGGGAGTGACTCCTTCGGGTCTAAAAGGGCAACATCAACAGGGTCAGGCTGGCTCTTGCAACAAGACTGGGCACAGGGGGCATCGGGAGGGGGGGGAGGGGAGGGGAGAGAGAGAGCAGAGAACGCGATGGAAGATAGAGGAAAAAGAAGGAGTAGGAGGAGGGGGTAAAAAGGAAGAAGAAAGAAGAACAGAAGAGGAAAGAACTCAGAGGAAGAAAATATAATAAAACACAAGAAGGAAGAGGCAAAGAGGACACTGGCGAGAAGAAACACGGAGAAAATGAGGAATGGAGAAAAACAAAGAGAAAAGAAATTAGGGAAATAAAGGTTGAACGAAAAAGACAACATGGAGCTGGAGTAGGAAGAAGAGGAGGGGAAAGGAATGAGGAGGAAGAGGAGGAGGAGGAGGACTGGCATGCGGTTAAATCTTACTTGGCGGTCCGAAATCCTGACTGCGTCTTTGGGGTTCAGCTCTGCGTTCTGATTGGCTGATGGGTGGGTAGTTGAGCCCTGGAATAGGAATACATGAACCAGTCACTCTTGGAATATTCCCGTCAAATAAGTGTGAAGTTGTTCACACTACATTTTATTTTTCAATCTTTAATTTCTTTCATTGTTTCTTTCATTGTTGATAAGCTCTTTTACATCTCTTTGGTAAATACAGACATTCATGTGCACACAGACATGCACTCCAAGATATGAAACCAATCGATAATCGATTCTCTTTTGGTCACCACGGATATTTCGATCAAAAATAGATCAACACACAAATACATTTTCTCTTCTGAACAACAACAACAACAACATCTGAAAAGAATCGTCAGTATCAAAAATTCATAGAATACAACAGACACACATCAAGTGAACAAGAGTATAAATTAAAACGGCAACACTATAAATTAAAGGAGTAGAACAAAAACAGCAAGTAGCAAATGCACGGGGGGCAAAAACAGGCCCGCCCGACCCAAGGCAGAAGCTTCCTGCAGTCGCGTCCTTCCAAAAATAGGTGCAGGAGCTGCCTTCGTCATTTACCCCAGTGACTCGCCCCGACGGCCCCGAGTCAAGCCATTATGCGTGTGTGTTTTGTGGAGACAAGCGTGTGCGATCGGGTCCACGGGAGAACACGTACACGTGTACGCCTGGCTCCCGAGTTGCACACACGCGCTATCTGCAATCTCGGGGGCCTCATTTGCCGCTCGTGTCCGCCTTGTCGGCCAGAGCGCGGCCGCGTCGCCCTCTCTTATCAGCCGAGGCGCGGCAGTTAGTGTTCTCGGATGCTGCGCACGGAGGTCGGGCGCGCCTACGGGAGGCTTACGGGCGGCGGCGCCTGTAGGTGGGAATGCCTGCAGGTGCGCGTGTAAGCTGGTTACTGTTGCGGTGTCACTCATGCGATCGTCCGTGTGTATTTCCTGCTTATGTAAAAGTG
>NW_020870460.1:171402-173902 GCF_003789085.1 Penaeus vannamei | reverse complement strand
TTCACCTCCTCGCCTCCCTCGCCCCCTTCACCTCCTCGCCTCCCTCGCCTGCATCTGAGCCGAATCCCGCGTGACACGTGGGCCGCGGGCACGATTTCCCGCATTCCTTCCTTCGCGCGATATGCATGCGTGTCCCCTACGTGCGCAGGCAGTCCGTGCTTCTTAAACCCAGGACGTGCAAGAGAGCGTGCGTGTCCTCCGTGAAACCTACGTGCACCCGTATTCCAACGGACGTGCAACTCACGTGCAAGAGAACGCATGCTTTCTTGTTGAAAAACATTTCACGTTCTATTAGATTTTGTGTAATGAATTCGCTAGACGAAATAAAAACGCTTCATGCAGACTAAATCAGGGTTACGTTCGCATACACACGCATCATTAGTTAATAATGGCGGCGTGAGCGGGACGAAACGCGCGGGTACCATGAATCAGCAGATACTGTAAGTCATTTGACAATGGCCGTCGACGTGCTTCGCATTTTGTGGCTCTGCTAAGTACCCCAAAGTCCCATCTGGATTGGCGTGACGCTATTTGTCGTTCGTGAAGAGAAACTGAATCTCGGCTCGCCTTTCCCGGCTCATCACGCCTCGTGAAGTGAGGTCTTATTTACGGGCACTGCCAATGTGTGGCCGGCGCCCCTTCGCCTGATGTTCTTTGACTTCCTGTGATGATAACGTCAAGGTTTGTATTTCGCAATCATGCGGGGCTTGCACTGTCTGTTTCACCGAGTGCATACACTCATGTGCTGTATTATGCGCGCACACACAGATGGGAAACACTTGTTGTTATGTTACAGAATGTGATGGCCAAATGTGAGGGAACGGTGAATTCAGTAGCGATTGTTAAGCTGGGCAAATCGCTTGCTAAAAGAAGAAGGATCTCTTAAATATATGCTGACGTGTATATATACGTTCATGAACACACAGGGAGACGTGTGCGTGGAAAGCCGCGCGCTGAACATACACGTGTGTGTGTGCAAAAGTATTCTCTATATGAGTGTGTTTCTGCGTGTGTATGTAGACCTGTGTAAGTGCACAGATGGATATGTTCGCGTGCATGTGTTGCGTGTCGGGCGAGCCTCATTCCTGCAATGTTTAATTATAGCAACCACAGCTCAAATCCCCGGTTATTGCAAGTAGAATCAATGCGCTGAAATAATCGACCATAACGTCTACGCTCTCGTTGGGAGAGGAGATACGAACCCGCAGCTGATAATTACTTGAAATTAAAATTTACTGGTTGTTGCCCACATAAAAAGAGAGAGAAAAAAGGAAGAGAGAGCGAGGGGGGAGGGACGAAAGAGAATACCAAAAAAAGAGGTGAAAACATGGCAAAAATTACAGCAGGAAAATTAACAAGCTTCGGTAAAAAATCCGAGTCTCTAATTAGCCACGCGGGCAGAGAAGAATGACACTTATTTTTCACCTCTCTCCTTTTTCCCCATCTTCCTCCTTACCTTTTTCGTCTTCTTTTCTTTATACACTGTTTACACGAACTTCCTCTAGCAGCTCTTTCTTCTCTATCGTCAGCAAACTTAGGAGGATTATAGAAGAAATGGCGGGAAAAACGATTGCGCCGGGGGAGGCAACGACCGCAGCCTTGCAGTTGCAAACTTCTCCCGCTCCGGAGAGAGAGAGAAAGACACGAGGAAAAAATCTTCATAATTCACAGCAGCCCTTTCTGTCGCCCTCGCATTGACAAGAACGAGCCTGCCCATCGTTCGCGAGACACTCGTCCCATCTCCGGCCGGCCGCACCGAAACACCGAACGGACCAGCGCCGGGATTCGATATATGAGCATAAATAAATCAAGGACGACCCAGTGGCAACATTGAGTGGGTCAAACAAAAACGCGCTTCGTTTTTGTTTGTTCGGAGCGGAGCTGCAGTTCACGGGAACAACACACACACTGCAATCCATCTCCGCCCTTGGTCTCCATACACTCGCGGTTCAAAATACACTCTTCGGAGAAAGCAAAAGAGGAGGGAGATAGAGAGGGGGAAGGGGAGAGGGAGAGGGAGAAAGAGAGAAAGAGAGAAAGAGAGAGAGAGAGAGAGAGAGAGAGAGAGAGAGAGAGAGAGAGAGAGAGAGAGAGAGAGAGAGAGAGAGAGAGAGAGAGAGAGAGAGAGAGAGAGAGAGAGAGAACAAAAGAAAGAGTGAGAGAGAGCGAGAGCGAAAGAAAGAAAGAGAGAGAGAAAGGCGACATTCGATAACCCTTAATAATGAAAGGATAACTGACTGACTCGGCATTATTCTGGGTATAATCGTGCACTTCCTTGGGCAGACAATGCAATAAAGGCCAGGTCTAGCCTTGAGGCAGAAGCAAAAACAGTCGAAAAATCTTTATGTGAGGATAAGTGAAAGCGATGACATGTTTGCACACAGGCCCAAGAACTGTTTGACTCTGTGTGCGTGCGTGTGTGTGTGCGTGCGTGCTTGTATTCCTGCGTGATTGCGTGTGAGCTACTGTGTCTATGTAAGCGTGCGTGCGTTTGCGGGAG
>NW_020870460.1:153902-161402 GCF_003789085.1 Penaeus vannamei | reverse complement strand
CTCTCTCTCTCCCTCTCCCTATCCCTCTCTCTCTCCCTCTCCCTATCCCTCTCTCTCTCTCCCTCTCCCTATCCCTATCCTCTCCTCTCCCCTCTCCCTCTCCCTCTCTATCCCTCTCCCTCTCTCTCTCTCTCTCTCTTAATTGGTCTCTATCTCTGTCTATTTGTTTTCCTATTTCTCCCCATTCATTTATCTGGATATTTTTCTTTCTCTCCTTCTTCCTCTGTCTCTATACAGTTATCTATTTATTTCTCTATTTCATTCCCTACTTCTGTTTATCTCCACCTACTTCTCTTTTTTCTCCTTCCTAACTCTATTTATCAACTTATTTTTCTCTATCACTCTCTGACTCTATCCATCTACCTGTTTTTGTCTGTCTGTCTGTTTGACTCTCTCTCTCTCTCTCCCTCTCTCAATCTACCGACTTTTGTCTTTCTCCCTCTATCTCCCTCCTCCTCCCTCCCTCCTCTCTTCTTTCCTTATTCATACTCCTACCCCTACCCCCTCTCACACCACCTACCCTCATTCCCTCCTCCCCCCTCCCTCACCCCCCTCCCTCTCCCCCTCACCCCCTCCTTCTTCCCCACCCCGTCTCTCTCGCGCTCCCTGATGTTGAATGTCTAATTAATATGCAGTGTTAGACATGGAGCAGAAAGTATGCTTGAAGTATAACATGTCAAGGAAGCGCGGGCAAAAATCGCGTTAATTAATGTCTCTATCGACGCATTCCGAGCGCCGATGGAGACAAAATCGGCCGATAAAACTGGCGATAATCGGGAGAGTTTGCGAATATTATTACTTCTGCTTTTGGGACGCGTCGCCGCCGCGAATCGGCCCTCGCGTCGTATGAATATTTGGGAATATTTGAGCGCCGAGGTTGCTTTTCCTTTCTCTCGCGTTCCTTTTCCTGGTTTCTTAACGGCGCGTCCTTCCGATTCCTGCTTTCGACTCCTAAACAAGAATTGCGTTTGAGATTTGTCGGGGGGAAAAAAGGGAAGGTTGATTTTTTCCCCTCTTGTCATATAACATTGGGAGGAAAAAGTCATTGCCCTTTAATATTCTAATAGATGGCAGC
This sequence comes from Penaeus vannamei, assembly GCF_003789085.1. Lineage (NCBI taxonomy): Eukaryota > Metazoa > Arthropoda > Malacostraca > Decapoda > Penaeidae > Penaeus > Penaeus vannamei. The sequence continues at coordinate 160,327 of NW_020870460.1, read as the reverse complement.
GCCGTCGCATGCTGCCATATGTTTGATCTGTTCTGAGAGTTTGCACTTATCTTTTCTTTTTTTTCTTTCTCTCGTTTCCTTCTCTCTCTCTCTCTCTCTCTCTCTCTCTCTCTCTCTCTCTCTCCTCTCTCTCTCTCTCTCTCTCTCTCCTCCTCTCTCTCTCTCTTCTCTCTTTCTCACTTTCTCTCTTTCTCTTTCTCTCTCCATTACTTTTTTTTTTATTATTTTTTGTCCCTCTTTCTCCTCTCTTCTCTCTCTCTTCTCTCTCTTCTCTCTCTCTCTCTCTCTCTCTCTCTCTCTCTCTCTCTCTCTCACTCACTCTCTCTCTCTCACTCTCTCGCTCTCACCATCCCTCTCTCCCTCACTCCATCCATTCCCTCACTCCATTCCCTCACTCCTCCATCTCTTCCTCCCTTCTTTCTTTCTCTTCCTCTCTCCTCCATCCCTCCTCCCTTCCTCCCTTCTTCCTCCTTCCATCCTTTCTCTCCCTCCTCCTCTCTCCCTCCTTCCTCCTCCCCTCCTTCCTCCCTCTCCCTCTTCCCTCCCTCTAAGGCCTAATCTATAGAAGCGCCGATAACGAGACCCGTCCGTATTGTCGCCCGTAAACCGGCGGCCGCAGATGAGGCCGGAAAACAAGGCAGCCTCGACCATAATCGTATCAATTGCTGTTTCACTTGCTGTTGCATCTGCACTTTTTCCCGCCTCGTCTCAGATGCCTGTTGGCCGTCGCGTCGCCTGGATGTTCCTTCCGGCAGGTAGATGCGTGGCGGTGCGTATGGGCGGACAGACCCGGTGAGTGTATGCTCATTATGTGGGTGGAAGGTTTGTGTGCGTGTGTGTGTGTGTGTGTGTGTGTGTGTGTGTGTGTGTGTGTGTGTGTGTGTGTGTGTGTGTGTGTGTGTGTGTGTGTGTGTGTGGTGGTGTGTGATGCAGAGAGGAGAAAGAGTGTGTGTGTTAATTAGGAAATGTGCATGAGATTCTGCACATTCACCAATTGAAAAAACATACATACGCAAAAAAAACAATGAATATAAACAATTGAAATTGCATAACATTTCGTATTTTTCACGCGATTAGATAATAAAGCATAATCAAAAAACATAAATGACAGGCCGACATTATCACTTCCAAACGATTAAGACAAAATAAAGATAAGAAAAAAAAGACAATAACAACAGACCGCGGTAGAAGTCAAGAATTATCTATTATACAGGAAACAATTATCGAAACGAAGAGAAAAATCCCGCAGAGTTTTACACCTCTATCGGGACCTGCAGCGCACGCGATAGACTGAAACATTCGGAAATTAAATACTCTCGAGGTATTTAGAGAAGATCTTTATTGAGAGGAGGGGGGGGAGGGGAGGCGCGGAAGAGTTGTGCTACGGGAGATAAAGTCTTTTGGGAAAGGGGGGAAGGGGTAGAAAAAGAGAGGGAGCAGTAGAGAGTGAGACAGAGGAGAGAGAGAGAGAGAGAGAGAAATGAAGGGAGAGGATAAAGAGACAGAGGAAGGAAAGAAAGGTAAGAGAAGTGGAGAAATACCCGGAGGAGATAGACAGTGAAGAAGGAAGGAAACGGCGAGGGGGAAACTGGCAAGAAGGAGGGAAAGGACAAAACAGAATAGGACGAAAAGAGAAAGAGAGAGGTGCCTATAAAGAGAATGAGAAAAAGTCAGAGAATAAGAAAAAGTCAGAGGAGAATGACAAATGATAGAACGAGGAAAGAAATTAAGAAAAGGCTGGGGAGGAAAGACACGAAAAAAACAATGAGAAATCAGTGACCTGAGACAGGATCATATAAACCGAAAAGATCATAACGAAATTACAAATAAACCCAACGATGTAATCCGCCCGTCCAACGAGCTCATTAGGAGTGCGGGCGACTCGGCTGCTTTGCCCCCTGGACACGGGAATCGTGATCTACGAGTCCGAAGATAACGAGCGAACACGAGAAGGGCTGTGAGGCAGAGGTTAACACAAGGGTCCATGTCCGCGGGCGCTCAGATTCACGGGCGTGCGTGCATGAGGGGGAGGGGGGGGGGGGGGGGAGAGAGAGAGAGAGAGAGAGAGAGAGAGAGAGAGAGAGAGAGAGAGAGAGAGAGAGAGAGAGAGAGAGAGAGAGAGAGAGAGAGAGAGAGAGAGAGAGATTGCATTCTCGTTTCGGGGAAGCGAATGCGTGAGGCAGGAGCGAGCGAGACGAGCCGACAAAAAGAGGGCTTTCCCGCCCGAGATGACGTATAAAGGAGCGAGTGACGGACGCTAAAGACATAAGCGCAAGGGCGGCCCACCGAGCGGTCCTGCAAAAAGCCGTAATGAATGTCCAGCGGAGTCACGTCCGACGCAAAAAGCGGAGAAGGCGCCGCGTCATGCAAGGAAAAAACGGCTTGCGAAAAACGCCCGCGTGCAATCACTTAGCGACTTCAACAATCATATTACTGTAATCTAGGTGTGGCAGACCGCCCCTATTACGATCTTGGTCATTATGTAAGATTAAGTGAATGACGAAGTAAAAATCTGGTGAAGGCAAAGAGCGCTGGAGAGAAGGCAGAGGAAGGGGGGGGGGGGGCGAGGAGGCTGCCTGCGCGATATGACCCTACAAGCACTCCGCGACGGCACGGCGGGGGCGCGGCGGCGGACGCCCACGAGAAACTGCTCCCGGGAAGGGGGGGCGGCGGGGCAACGACGCGCCTGTTGAAAGCACAGACGTCCTTGCAGAAGCACTGTGCAGGGGGGGGGTCAGGAGGTGTGGGGACGGGTGGGGTCAAGGGAGGGGCTCAAGCAAAAACGGCCAACTCGAGCATTAATGATGGTGCATATTGGGCATTGCCTCTGTACGTAACAAGGGAAGAGCTGGTTGCGCAAGACACTCCTGCCACAGCTGAAGAAGGATCGGCAGCGGCGGGGGACTTTCTGTAAAAGGTTTACCGCAGAACCGTGACCGGAGTAAAACAAGAATAGGATTCGCGACAATGCTGCACCCGCGCTTGAATATAGATTTGTTTTGCCATTTTCGAAGTGCGTGTAAATTTGATAAATGGAAGCGGAGGCTGGGTTTGCGTGCACGCGCCCTCGACGGTCCCCCTTCCTCCCCCTGGAACATGCGACAAAACATCCTCAAACGCAGGACGCTTCGGCGGAAATCGGAAGAAGGTCGCGAGAGGCGCCGGGAGGGGGCGGGGCGACCCCAGCAGCGCAAAAGCTACGGGCGCGCATTCAGCTGAGCGAAGGCGGGCGTCGTGCACGCCGTTTGTAATGAGCGCGCATCGTAGTGTTGTCGCTCGTGTGGATTCTCGAGATTCTCTTCGCTTGTGGTCATTACGCGTCGGGGCATTCATAAGATGGCATATGTATGGGCGCGCGTGCTCAGTACTCATATTTTCTAGTATGTACATATTTTTTCCCTTCTGCCTGTCTTTCTTTTTGGCGTCTATGTGCGTATGTCTCCTTCAGACCTTCCTGCACCCATACCCCCCCCTCCCCCCGGGTCGAAAGCGGACGGCGCGTGACAATGGTGGACGGGGTCGTGACAGGGACCCAATAACAAACAGACCTAATAACATGAAGCACCAGCGGAACAGCCCCGCGACCATATACATACATACTAAATGACGCGTTGGCAAGATATTTACGGGAATAAACAGAGGATCTCGTCTAAAAAAGAGGGAGAAATGAGGAAAGACATGTCCTCGCAGGCAACTACACACGAATCAGAAAGGCTACACGAGTCTGCCGAAGGCCAGCGAAGAGCCAGCAAAGAGCCATCGCACCGACGGCCAGGACTGCCCCGGCGGCCGAGAGGCGGCGGCCGAGGGGCGGCGCCCAACTTAAACTCAACTAAATCAACATTTTGGGAAAACATACTGTTGTACTCACGCGTGCCGTTGAGGTTGCGCGAGAGGATCTTGGTGCCGTGCGGGATGTAGCCCAGGAGCGGGTGGTGGAGCGGCGGCTGCTGCTGGGAGCTCTGGGGGGCCTGCGACGGGCCTGGCACGGGCATGGCGGGGGTCACAGTGCCCGAGGTCACGCTCACGCCCACGCCCGACGACGGGTTGGTGGTGGGGGGGACGATGGGGAGGCCTCCGGCTGGGGGCGGGCCGCCCACCGTCGGGGGTGGCTCAAGGGAAGCGAGCCGCCGCTGGCCGACCCGCCGGACGCCGACCGATCGGAGGAGGCGGACACGGGGGGCGCGGGGTGGGCGTAGAGGGCGGCGCGGGCGTGCTGGGCGCCGAGTGGGTGGCGGTTGACGCGGGCGGGTACTGGGCGTCGCTCAGGCCGGACATGTGTGGGCGTACGTAGCTGTCAGCGAGCGCTGGCGACGATGTGTAGTTGAGCAGATGAGGCGGCTCTGCCTTGATGGGCGCCAGAGACTGAGCTTGGGCGGTGCGGGCGGGAGACCGGTTGCTCTCTGCTGGGGGCGGCACCAGGGGCTCAGCGGAGTGGGCGCGCGAGATGGGCGGGACGAGCAGCATGGAGAAGCTGGGGCGTCACATGTTGAGCGGGGACAAAAGTGGGCGTGAGGGCGGGCGGCAACTGCCTTGTGGGCGGCCCCGACCTGGTTTGGACGACTCACCCCTGCACCAACACCTGCGGGGGGAAAGGGGGATTAGAAGTGGTTCACAGGTGGGATTGGGACAATAAATGAATCTTCTCTCTCTCTCTCCTCTCTCTCTCTCTCTCTCTCTCTCTCTCTCTCTCTCTCTCTCTCTCTCTCTCTCTCTCTCTCTCTCTCTCTCTCTCTCTCTCTCTCTCTCTCTCTCTCTCTCTCTCTCTCTCTCTCTCTCTCTCTCTCTCTCTCTCTCTCTTTGCCTTACGAAAAAAGAAATTATCCATTTTTCACTCACATTTCTTGATAATTTTCCTTGCAGTTATTTATATATAAAAGACAAAGCCACGAATTTTCCTTCACATTCCACAAAGTTCGAAGAAAAAGATCGGCGGGTAATTATTAAGAAAAGAAAAAGAAAAAAAAAGTGCGATAAAACCGGCCCTTCGAAAGGTCAAAGAGAGACAAAGATTTTGATAAAAAAACGAAAGAAAAAAAAAAAGACACAGACCGCTTAAATGTCGTTTCTTCGCGTCCCTCTCTATCCCGTTTTCTTCCCCTTTATTGCGTTTCTTCTACATTTCAAATCTTATAAAGAAAAACATCCTAATGAATTTTATTCACAGCTTCAACATGCACCTATCTTCCCTCGTAGCAAGCAAACAAAACCTTCCTATAACGAGAAATTAATAAAGAAACAAAAGCAGATTATCATAAAGGGATAAAAAAGAAGCCGAGAAAATAACAGGACCAAACGGATATGATCTACAAGGAGGATCAAAAAATAAAAGAGAATAGGAACAAAAACAAAGGATATTATCTATCAGGATATGACATGTGAGGCGGTAATTGCACCCGTTTTGAAATTAGGTGGACTACCTCCACGGACAAAAAAATGTAGATTACGGTAACAAATAAAAAAGAATAAAGAAAGAAATAAAAATATATATATAGATAGATAGATAAAGTGCGATAATGAAAGGAGGGAAGGCAGATAGATTGGTCGCTGGCCCGAGAGAACGGTTCGACTGAGCAAATACTTGGAATGAGGAATGGGAAACACGGCGCTAAAGAGCACGAGAGCATGACGAGACGAGCGAATAACGAAGCAAGTGAAGAGAAGGGAATAATCTTGCAGCCAAAGGAAGAAGGAGAAAATCAAAATCAGAGAAATTTTGCATATTGTTAAGCATGCAAGAAGCAGGAGGCAAAGGGAGGAGAGATCTAGATACCAGCCCCCCCCCCCTCCCTCTTCCGAAGCCGCGCCCTTTTGTTTAGCGGTATTATTCTCCCTTTCTACTGGTCTCTATCTTTCCCGCTCTCCTTCTCCTTCGCGCTCTTCTCCACCCTCGGCATCTGTTTCGCCCTCTCTTTCTCTCATCTTCATTTTCAGCCTCTCCTTCTCCCTCCATTCTCCTACTACCTCTTCTCCCTCCATCCCTCTTTCTTCGACCTGTCCCCTTCCTTCCATCCACGTCTTTCTCTCTCTATCCTTCCCTCTCTCGCCACATCCTCAAGCCCCTCTTCGGTACCTGATACCATCCTCTTCTACCCCCCTCCACCCCCCCACCCACACACACCCTTTTCCTTTATACCCCCCCCCCCATACACACGCTTCACGCCCCCTTCCCTCCCGGTCTTAGTCTTACAAACTGGTTACGAACTGGTTACACTGAAGACGAGTGAGGGAAAGGGGCAAGGACTGGTTCCCTCCCCGGTGTTGGTATTGCACCCTACGTACCAGGGCGTCACCCGGTACCTCCTTCATTCATACGTCCACTTGGGGAGGCCAGTGAACTGTCTCCCAGAACAGCGGGTTTCTCGCGAGCGGTACTGGTACTGGCCATAGTCGGCAGACACTGATGTGGAGTTCGTAGTGATAAT
>NW_020870460.1:146402-148902 GCF_003789085.1 Penaeus vannamei | reverse complement strand
ATATATATATATATATATATATATATATATATATATATATATATATATATATATATATATATATAGAGAGATGAGAGAGAGAGAGAGAGAGAGAGAGAGAGAGAGAGAAGAGAGAGAGAGAGAGAGAGAGAGAGAGAGAGAGAGAGAGAGAGAGAGAAGAGAGAGAGAGAGGAGAGAGAGAGAGAGGAGAAAAGAAAGCGACAAAGAGAGACAGCGAGAGAGAGAGAGAGAGAGAGAGAGAGAGAGAGAGAGAGAGAGAGAGAGAGAGAGAGAGAGAGAGAGAGAGAGAGAGAGAGAGAGAGAGAGAGAGAGAGAGAGAGAGAGAGAGAGAGAGAGAGAGAGAGAGAGAGAGAGAGAGAGAGAGAGAGAGAGAGAGAGAGAGAGAGAGAAAGAGAGAGAGAGAGAGAGAGAGAGAGAGAGAGAGGGGGGGGAGAGCGACGGTTTTAATCCCAGAAAATAACGCCACTGATCATAATACAAATACCGGGAATTCCGTCCTCACAACCTCCTCAACATTTTCTAACCTGTCAAGAAAACAATAGAAGATAAAATAGATATGAATAGTTTTACTGTTGGGAAGCAGACTTACTAGCTAGAAATTTCATTTTCTTTCTTTCGTTCTTTCATTCTTTCTTATTTTCTTTGTTCACTGATTTTTATGTTGGTCTGCAAGTTCTTCCTCAGATTTACCATGGCGCTTATTCCTCCAGGGACGAAAAAGAGGAAAAATAATGGGAAAGAACGATACAAAGAGGAAAGAAGGAAGAGACAGAGGATAAGCTGAAATAAAGAGAAAGAGAAAAAGAATAAGAGAGAGAGAGAGGGAGGGGGGGGAGGGAGGGAGAGAGGGAGAGAGGGAGAGGAGGGAGAGAGGAGAGAGGAGAGAGGGAGAAGGAGGGGGACAGAGAGGAGAGAGGAAGAGAGAGAAAGAGAGAGAAGAGAGAGAGAGAGAGAGAGAGAGAGAAGAGAGAGAGAGAGAGAGAGAGAGAGAGAGAGAGAGAGAGAGAGAGAGAGAGAGAGAGAGAGAGAGAGAGTGACAGAGAGAGGTAATAAACAATACATAAACAAAATGAAAAAACAAGGGCCACACAGGTACCATTCTTACAATCGCATATATACGCGTGCTAGTCCAGGCCAGATGTTGCCATTAAACAACAATCGGGAAACGCCAAACATAGCGCAATATAGTCCATTTCATTCCGCTATAACAACTCGCCGTTGTACAGGTATGCGAATTAACATGTCGCCAGTAAAATATACAGTTTTGGCGGCGCAGCTTGTCGTAGCACGGGTGATATATGCATACATATATACCTTTTATGAAATAAACCTTTTCTTCTTTCTATATGCATTTATCACCGGGGTATGAACCGTGGATATTTATTTACAGGCAAGACGTCGGGCCAGACCGCGCTCGCAGAAAAGGGATGGCTAAACATCCTTTGGAGGCGCAGCGTCTGCTTGAACAACAACGGCTCCGCCCGCTGCATGGCGACGCGCGCTCGGAGGCTGAGCGCTTGGAAAGCAGTGTTATGATTTGAACGTCAGAGGATGTTCTTCACGGCCCGGACAGCTGGTGCAAATAATATTTAAGGAATTGAACGTTCCTGGAAGTGCTACACCACACGCGACACGAACGGTATTCAATCTCCCTTAGTGTTCAGACGATTTACGTGGATAAAATCCTGTTGGACCTACCTCTGGTAAGCACAAACGCACTCACTCAAACACACACACAACACACACACCCCCCCCCCTTCCCAAACACACACACACACAGCCCCACCCCTTCCCAACACACACACACACACAGCCCCCCCCCTTCCCAAACACACACACACTACATAACACATAGTTTCCTCAACACACGCACACACGCATTCCTCCTCAGCAACCTCGCCGTAATCCGCTTTAGGGTTTAGCACGACGAGAAGCGGCCGCGTTTAATGGAAAGGCGTTTAAGATGATGCATTAGTCGTTGCTGAAGGACCTGGGCGGGACACATCCTTTCGTGACAGTTTCCGAATTTTCGACTCGTCCTGGATTCATACTTCCTTTCCTTTCTTTCCCCTTTTGCGTCGCGAATTTGTTTCTGAATCGTGCGGCGGAGACAGGCTATTCGCGCCCTGACCTTGGCTCGCTCGAGTGGCACTAATTCTGACCAAATTCGCATTACTTTCTCTCTCTTTCGTGTTTTTCTTGTCCTCTTCGATATATTTCCATGAACTCTTTTTTTTTTAAGCAGTCAATGCAGTGTGTTATGTATGGATGTGTGGATGTGTGTGTACATGTATATACATAGGTACATACATACATACATACATTCATACATACATACATACATACATACATACACACACACACACACACACACACATATATATACATACATATATATATATATATATATATATATATATATATATATATATATATGTATGTATGTATGTATGTATGTATGTGTATATATGTATATGTTTATATGCATATATGTACACAC
>NW_020870460.1:136402-141402 GCF_003789085.1 Penaeus vannamei | reverse complement strand
GAACACGCCCCTGTCCACCACTCAGGTAGCCAAACCAGATATTCCGTTAGCGTAAGAATCAGTCCAGGGAAAGCAAATGTTTCGTAGTCGTCATGTTGATAGAGATGCTAAGTGTCTTTGTTATCTAAGTTTCATCTGATCATATCTCGGACCGCTTTCTTGTTTGTTTCTGTCTTGTTCTTTATCTATATCTCTTACTCTACCTCAAGCGCCTTCTACCTTCTGAAAGTGTCCGGAGGCGTGACTCATTTGGGTTCGTTCTTCGGGAAGCCGGGCGAACGGGAGAACAAAGTGACACGTTTACGAGACGTTCACGAGGGAGGGCGAGAGAAGCAGGGGACGGAGAAGGGTCCCTGCCTCGAAGGAAGACATGAATGGCAGGTGAAAAGAGGAAAGGGGGAGCCAGGGGCGTAGCGTAATGACAAAGGACGAGACGAAGCCACAGCGTAGCGCAGAAAGAGACGGAGCACGTGTCGGAGAGTAATCCGCGGGGAGAGAAGAGTCAAGAGCCCAGCTGATTCGACCGACCCATAACGACAAGAAACGGCGGAAGGAAATATAGCTTAAGATGGAGAGTGAGAGGAGCGGAAGGCGATTAGTTCCTCGGCGCAGATTACCCGGGGATACTCTGCAAAGAACGATCACAGGCGAGAAATGAATGCGGAAGGGATTAGACCCGATAAAGCACACACAGAAATGAACAGGATGTATGAAGTCCGAGTGACTGGGTGGACATTTCGGAAGTAGAAGCGGTAAGTTTGCAAAAGAAAATGCCGTTTGGGGACACGAAAGATACGGCAGTTATATGCAGATCAATTTCTTAAGTCACTGTGCAAAGGAACGTATTTCTTGACCAGGAAGGCTTTGGTCGTCGCAGTTGGCTTAGACTCACTACATTCCTATTTCTTACTCTGTTCAAAAACAAGGCTTCATAATTACAGCAGGTAATTTCAAAGCAATTGAGAATATATAATTATCAGAGCCATCGAGCCGTAACATAATTCCGGACGAAAGAGGGAAAATCAGGTTTCCTCACTCGTCTCCACCACACCAGAGGACACAACTTTCAAATGACACCCAAGTCGCTACTACTATCGCAATAAGGAGGAAGAGAAAAAAACAAGGAGTTGCATGTCCCTCTAATATTTAAGGAACGTGATTGGACAAGCAAGCAAAAAAATGAATAAATAAAAGTCGAGAAAAGGACCAGATAGACACAAGAATTTACGTGTCCTGTGCCTGCATGTGGTCTGTATAAGGCGACGATCATAAGGTCAAGGAGGGTGAAGGGAGAGACAGGAGGAAGGGGGAAAGAAGACAAAAAAGGAAGGGAGCTCCGAGGCAGATGGAATCTGATTGGTGAATTCTAAGAATAAAATGAGCATGAGGTCGATACATCACAACGAATCAAAGTATGAAACGACAATGAAGAGGATAGAGAAAAGGACGGACTAAGGGCAAAGGATGGAGAAAAGGGAAGGAAGGCGCTGAGGAGGCAGAGAGGCAGAAGTGCTGCGCCCTCCCTCGCTCGCTCCCGCCGGCGCGGCCACCAGCGGCGGCGGTGAAAGTGTTGCGGTGGGGCCAGCAGGGCCGAACTCCGCCCGCGGGACCACAGCAGCTTCCATCCGCCACCAACCAGGATGTCGGATCCTTTTTTATCTAGTTCTTTTGCCTTTTCTTCTGCCATGCTTTCATTCTGCCTTGTCGCTTTACAGTTCTTGTGCGGACCGAAAACTGGGCACCATAAACGTTCAATTGTTATCGATATGTAAACTACGAACAAGTGGTTAGCGAATTGCTGGTTGAAAAAGGGACTTATGGTTCGGCCTGTCTGCGGTGCGAGACAGCGCGATGGGAGTTTTTGTGTGCTTTTGCTTCATTTTTGTCCAACAGGTGGTGCGAGTGGCTGGGGTCACATGACGAACCTTTCGCGCAAAACAGAGTAGTTGCGTGGGAATGTGGCGCTAGAGATAGTCGCAGGTCTCACACACACACATATATGCACATAGCACACACATATAAAGGCGTGTGTGTGAGACATTGTGAAATTCATAATTGGCGCTTGGATTTTACATGTAAGGATCTGAAGCACAGAAGTTCCAAAATAGCGATTTCCTAGTGATAAAAACACGCACACCTGACTCATTCTTTCAGAACACTTTATAACCTAAAACATTTCTCATTACTCCGTTCTGGCTTCCGCCGAACCCTTACATAATGCATAGTACTTCTTTAGGGTGAATTAGGCGTTAAATCTGCCTGATGGCCCCCTCACATGTCAGCGAGTGATGTCCGGGGCGTCTTCCTCATAACTCACGCAGTAGCTTCTTCCTGCTGAGATGAGGTCGTGTTCTCAAAGCCACGACGCACACAATGCCTCTTCTCTTGCCTCGTTCTTGTTTTGTTCTTGCGCAAGAGAAGCGTTCGCCGACTGACAAGGGCGGAGCGACACAGCTATGGTCTTTAATCCATGGCGATAGTAACTATAGTGTCTTTCGAGTCATTTATTGTGACATTTACAAGTGTCTTGCATAATATATGAACTCTCTCTTTCTCTCTCTCTCTCTCTCTCTCTCTCTCTCTCTCTCTCTCTATATATATATATATATATATATATATATATATATATATATATATATATATATATATATATACGTACACATTTGTATACATATGTGTATGTGCCTGTGTGTGTATAGATAGATCGACAGATAGAGAGAGAGAGAGATCCATTTATGGTTCAGCCTACTACTCGTACTGGGCTGTAACTCTGCTCCGTGAGCGGGCCTGTGGCGACCGGGCTCTCCCTCCTGCCTCGAGCCAGCACGCGGCGGTGGGCGGCTAAGCAGCGTCGGGAGCAGGCGGAGGCGGTTCAAAGCGTGCCATTACCGCTGGCATATATCATGCTCTATTACATGCATTTACCCACCGATTCTGCGAGAAAATTGTCAGACGGCGCACTTCACCTGACCGCAATTCGCTCGTTCACGACAAACGCGTTCGCCGCCGACCCGAAAGCAGCCAGTTAACCGCAGGAGTCGCTGCCGCCACGTGCGCGGACCCGTGGCGGGCGGGCGCCGTCCGCGGGCCGCCCCTCTCCCTTCCGAGGCGGACTTCCCACGGCGGGCCACTCGTGCTGCGAGTCCGGAGACACTGCGGCGTCGTGCGTGCGCGTCGCTGGGCTTGCGACACGGGGCGCGGGGATCGTCATCCGAGTGTGCTCAGTGACGGCGTTCTCTTTTTCCTTTTTCCTCTCCTCTTTCTTGCGTCTCTTCCTCATCCCTTCCTATTTTTCTTACATTCATTTGTGACCCATTTAGCTGATTAGGATGCAACGCTGCTGCGAAAGCTAGAGTTTAATCCCTTCAGCTCTAGACCATAAATTAATGAATCGCGTATGTGCGTGCGAGTGTTTAATTGTATGAAAGTGAAATGGAAATGACAGCGGCAGCGAAAATCAAATCCTGCATAACCTTAGTATCACCTATCTAATAAAGAGGAAGTCTGAGAAGGAAATATGAAAAAATCATCTTGACAGAAAAAGTAATGAAATGCCCACGCCTTGCCCGCAGCATCTTCTTTCCAATCATCAGAGTCTAGGCCATATTAGCGTGAATGAATGACTAGGCAATCCCCGGCCAATCTTTACCAGTCATCACAACTCCCTTAATAGACATGTTGCGACATAGTAACAAAAATACCAATAACAATACCATTGCCTTTCAGTTTTTGGAGGGAAAAAAATCGGACACCGGATTGGCACGCAGAAAGAGACCTTTGCTGCGCGTTATGTCGTGTGTGTGTGTGTGTGTGTGTGTGTGTGTGTGTGTGTGTGTGTGTGTGTGTGTGTGTGTGTGTGTGTGTGTTCTTTGGTGCCAGTAATAGGATTTTTTATTTAGAATGGTTTGATTATTTTCCTTCTGTCCCACTGCCATCGCTGGTATGATACTTGGATGCTCATTTTTGGGGGTCAAAATGATAAGTACCATCATATGTTCTTTCCAATTTTGATTGCGCTCAGATCCGATGCTAAATTATCTAAATGTAACGGTATATCATGTTTTAATGAGGAAAACCCTTCTTACAACGTCTTGCAAAGCATCGTTCCCACGCAGGCTGCTCACTTTCGATTATCATGCTTTTTTCTTACTAAAAGCATAGCTACTTCCTAGAACGGTTGATTTCTTGCGATTCATAGAGAAAAAAATAAGCATTCTTACTTTAGGTCGCACGAATTAACGCAAAGGCAAAGATCATGCACGACAGAAAAAAAAATAATGAAAGGAAAAAGAAATCCACGACCACAGATAGTAACAACACTAGTTCTTACACACGATTCACAAGGCAAAAAAAAAAAAAAAAAAAAAAAAAAAAAAAAAAAAAAAAACGAAAAAAACCTCATGCCTTACTTTCCATTATCAAATAGCAGTGCTCGCTTACTCGATTCTGCAGGCAAATCTTCGTAATTGTGCCAGTGATTAGATGCCCGCCGTGATAGCGTTAGAGCAAATGGTCACTCCATCCCCAACAATGAGCTGGGATCTCCTGTTTCTCATGGCCCAGAGTATCGTTCAGGCCGCTCTCTCATAACTGCTGGTAATTGTAGAGTTATTTCTCATGACGCGAAGCAAATAGTATTGCGCAACCTCACTCTCCTCCTATTTTTTTTATTTTCTTTCCGAACAACCTTGACTTGAAAAGAAAGGAAATGTTAAGTCACTTCCCTTTTTTTCGTCTGACAAGATTGCAGCAAAAAAGGGCATGAGTGTTCATGGTCTTTTTTGTTCTAGAAGACCTTCCAGCACTGGTCGTGTCAAAGCTCAAACTTGAAAAAAATCAAGAATTTCCGAGAGAGAGAGAGAGAGAGAGAGAGAGAGAGAGAGAGAGAGAGAGAGAGAGAGAGAGAGAGAGAGAGGAGAGGAGAGAGAAGAGAGAGAAGAGAGAGAGAGAGAGAGAGAGAGAGAGAGAGAGAGAGAGAGAGAGAGAGAGAGAGAGAGAGA
>NW_020870460.1:126402-128902 GCF_003789085.1 Penaeus vannamei | reverse complement strand
GCACCTTGTCTCGGAATGTCGAAGAAGGGGTGATGAGTTGGTGTCCCTGCGATCGGAACTCATTACGGGGGAGAAGGGGGGGGAGGAGACGGAATAAAAGGAAAAGAAGAGGAGAAGCTCACAGGGATACAGTACATGAATATGCTTATATTGTCTGATGCGTAAATATCCATCATTCATCCCTCCCACCACACATATATGTAGAGAGAGAGAGGGGGAAGATGGAGAGGAAGAGGGGGGGGGGGAGATGGAGAGAAAAGAGGGGGAGGGAGAGAGGGAGAAAAGGAGAGAGAGAGAGAGAGAGATCCAGACAAATATCAAACCGAATTAGAAAGTAGATATTGAAAATTTCCATACTACTACGAACGGACGGCAAAAAAGTTGCTTTCAAAATTATAAATGATAACAATAACAGTAGTAGTAATAATGATGGTTAATAATAACAATAATAATTATTATCTTATAATAATATTAACAATATTGATAATAATGATGAAAATAATGATGATCATGATAATGATTTTATTGTAATAGTTATTACTGTTATTGTTGTTATTAGTATCATTATCATTATCATTATGATTATCATTATCATTACCATTAGAGCAATAATAGTGATAATAATGACAGCTATGTTGAGGATAAAGATGATGATAATAATAATAATAATGATGATGATAATGATAATGATGATAATAATAATAATAATAATAACAACAATGATAATAATAATAATAATACCAATACCAATACTAATAACAATAATAATAATAAAATAATATGATAATAAAAGCAAATAAGGAAAATACTAATCATTATCACTATCATTATCATCATCAACATTATCATTACCATCATAATAATCATAATAACAATAATGACAATAATAATAACAATAACAACAATGATAATAATAACAATAACAACAATGATAATAATAATAACAATAATAATAATAATAATAATAATAATAATAATAATAATAATAATAATAATAATAATAATAATAATAATAATAATAATAATAATAATAATAATTATAATAATAATAATAATAATAACAAAAATAATAATAATGAGAATCATAACTATAATAATAACAATGATAATAATTATGGCAATAACGATACTGATAATAAAAACAATGATAACGACATTAATAATAACAGCTACAATATTTACGAAAAAAAAAAAATAAAGCAAGGACCCTATCATGCTTCAACAAATGTTTTCAATGCATGAACTTCGACTTAGAAGTTAATCGGCCGAGAGCACAGACATGCACCCGCGCACCATGCATAGATACACACAGGGACTGCATACTCGCGTGTGAGTGTGTATATGAAAGTGTGAATGTGTGAGTGTGTGTGTGTGTGTGTGTGTGTGTGTGTGTGTGTGTGTGTGTGTGTGTGTGTGTGTGTGTGTGTGTGTGTGTGTGTGTGTGTGTGTGTGTGTGTACATGTGTACATGCTTATGCGTATACATACACATGCACGGACACCTTTTAGCGTAGGCTTATGTACGTTCCCACTTCTGAAACGGAGAGCAAAAACAAGGTGCGTTTATACACTAACCAACTGTAATGCAGGATCCTGACCCAGCTGGCATACCACCTCAGCCGTGGTTGGTGTGCATAGTGACATCAGTGGTGCGCTGTCATCACTGTCATCATCATCAATGTCATCACCATTAACACCATCGACCGCTCTCGGCAACGTTCACAGCTTCATTATCCAACCACACTTCCAGTCACAACCGTCGCCAGTAACATTTTGGGAAAAACCCGGAGCGATATACACTAATTTCGACTTTTGGTTACGGTTCGTTTGTTCCTTTTTTATTTCATCGGTTGGAACCTCAGTTGCGTGTCGTCTTGTGTGTGTCAATCACTATTTGCATATTACAGAAAAAACACTTCCACTCAGCACGCGCTAAACTCCCTACTTTTCCCCGAAACACGAGAGTCAAGGAAGGGAAATGACAGCGGATCAGCAAAATTCTTTTTTTCTCAAAATGAGAATACTTGATAAGTTTTGCACCTTGTTTTTCGAGTGAGAAATTTCAGTCTTTCCTTTGATTCTGAATTTGTTTTCGTTTCGTCGCGGTTCGGCTCCGTATCCGTGGCGTCTTTCTCGTTTCCGTATTTCCTGGAGCACTCGTCAGGTCACATGTTTCACATAGGTCGGGTGACCCAGCCTCCTCCTAACCTAGCCCGAGGGCCAACACCTGCTGTAAATACGGTTTGCAGGGTTATACGCGGCGCTCGGCCGGGGGAGGGAGAGGGAGCCGTCCAGCTGCCGACTTTCACGCCGCTGTCACCCTCGTGTGCATGTCGGGTGATGAAACGGGTTCACGGAGAGGAGAGTGCCACAGAGGGTCACACAGGGTCACACCGGGCGGCACTGGGAAGCATGCAGGAGCTCCGTGCACGAGGCAGGAGACACCTGAAGCACAAAATCTTCTTGAAGATGTAGGCAAACTCTGACAAGGAGCCGAGACG
>NW_020870460.1:55000-57500 GCF_003789085.1 Penaeus vannamei | reverse complement strand
CATCTTCGCGGTCTGACAAAGCCCGTGTGACCTGAGGCGTGCGTGACCTGGCCCAGCGTTACGAGCGTGACCCAAAGTGCCTAGCGTCTGCCTCTTGATAATGGCTTTGGCAGAGTGATACGAGGGAGGGGAGGGGTGGGGAGGGGAAGGGAAGGGGGAGGGGGAGGATGATGATAGGGAGAGCAGAGGGGGAGAAGGGCAGGGGATAGGATGAGGAGTAGAGGGAGGGAAAGGAGGAGGAGGATGGGGTAACGGGAGGGGAGGGAAGGATGGGGAAAGAGAGGAGGAGGCGGAGTTGTGAGAGAGGGCGAGAGGAGGAAAGGGGGAGGGGGAATAGATGGAAGAAGAAAGAAGAAAGGCTATGGGTACAGAAAGGAGGATAAAGAATGGAAGGGCAGAAGGAAAGAAGGGAGGAGAAGGGAGAATGGAAGGGGAGGAGAGAGGAAGGGGAAAAAGAGCATAATGAGAGGGCGAAGAGGAGGAAGTTACGTAGGTGAGGGGGGGGGGGGGGGGGACAGCGGCTCCTTACTTTCATTTTATTGACTTGTTTGTGTCTTTCAATATATTATTAGTCTGTAGGCGGATTTCTCGCGGTTTATGTCTGCCTCTTGTTTGTCTGTTTCTCTTCATATTTTTTTCATTTGCTCTTCTTCATTGTGTAGGTCTATAAAACTGCTTCTTAGTATCATATTTAATCTTTTTCTTATCCTCTTCGCTCTCCTTTATCTCTCTCCTTCCTCGTCTTATTCCCTCTTTTTTTTTATCTTTCCCCTTTTCCTTTTCTTTCACTTTCTTTTTCTTTTGTCATCCCCCAGTATGGAAACTAAAATAAATATTTCTAATTTCTTTCAACTTACTGAGTTGGTCTTGGTAAGGTCATTTTTCCCGCGTTTCCGTTTTCTTTAAGATCGTCCTTTTAGGATATCTTTTCCCAAGACTAAAAGAACACGGACGCCTTCGCCGCCGCCGGTCTGGTTTACGTTGGCGTTTTATCCGTAAAATGATTTCGGTTAAGTGGAGTATTTTCCCCTTTTGTGCCTGCAGAGTGTTAAAATGGAACATCGCGGGAATGTTATGGGGGGATATTACTCTGAATTTGTGTGTGTGCGTTTGTGTGTGTGTGTGCTGGTTGTGGGTTTGGGGGAATAATGGGGCAGGGGGGGGGGGGGGGTTGTAAGGCATGGGAAGGAGGGGAATAGGTACCGTCTGGCCTGCTGAAGATTTTTTTTTCTTTTTGTGATTTTGGGGTGGGTGTGGGGTTGGGAGTGAGGGGGGGGCAATGAAGGGAGGAGGAGGAGAAGAAGGAAGGAGGAAAAAAAGAACAAGAAGAAGAAGAAGAGGAGGAGGAAGGAGGGATGGAGGGGGTAAAGACGAGAGAGAGGAAGGGAAAGAGGAGGGAGGCAAGAGGAGAAGTAAAGATGCAGGCAGGGAGGGAGAGAGAGAGGGAAGGAGGGCAGGAAGGGAAGGAGGGAGGGACAGACAGGTCTTGCAGTATTTGCAAGGGAAGAATGCTAATTGCAAAATTGTGATGGATAATAAAGATAATGATGACAGACGCCGGTTTTTGACAGATAATATATTTGCTTTTTTTCTCCCTCTCCTTCAGGGCGTTTAATGTCTGTACGCTCTTAATCAATGCAAATGAAGCCAAATCTTGCGCCTGATCTATATTTTTGGCGATTTTGCATTCCCACTGGGGCGCTCGCTCTCACTCTCGCTCGCTGGTCATTCACTCACCAGCGGTTGTTTGCTTGCTAATTCTCTCTGGCTGTCTGTCTTTTCTCTTTCTTTCTTCTTCTTTCTTCCTCCCTTCCTCCGCCGCCTTATCTCTCTCTCTGTCTCTCTCTCTCTCTCTCTCTCTCTCTCTCTCTCTCTCTCTCTCTCTCTCTCTCTCTCTCTCTCTCTCTCTCTCTCTCTCTCTCTCTCACACACACACCACACCACACACACACACACACACACACACACAAAAAGCAAAAACAAAAAAAAAAGATACGAACGGACCACCAAATAAACATACACACAGGCAGACACGCCGCCCAAAAGTTCGATACAGATTAAAGAAAGACGATAATGCAATTGCACATGCATTCTCAGGGTATTGCATGTTTGCGTGCCATCGTTGCAGATTTGGGATTTGATATTTTGTTTACATCTTTGCAAGTATGTCCAGGTTCGGGATCACGTGGATGGAGGTCAGTGATGCAGAGGGCCCTTCCAGTATTTTTATGTCGTTTGATTGAAATATATGCAAATGATATGTATACGTATATTTGATATATACAGATGTATATAATATATATATATATATATATATATAATATATATTATATATATATAATATATGTATAAATGTATGTATTGTATATGCACACAACACACGACACACACACACACAACCACAGGCACACACACACACAAGCACCCACACACACTCGCCGATTACCGCCACGATGGTGGGGATAGATGTTCAAAGGCGAGATGACATGGACTGTGAGCT
>NW_020870460.1:45000-50000 GCF_003789085.1 Penaeus vannamei | reverse complement strand
GAGGGAGAGAGAGAGGGAGCGAGCGAGGGAGAGAGGGAGCGAGCGAGAGAGAGAGAGATAGCGAGCGAGAGAGAGAGAGCGAGGGAGAGAGAGAGAGAGGTAGGTAGGTAGGTAGGTAGGTAGGTAGGTTAGGTAGAGGTAGGTAGAGAGAGAGAAGAGAGAGAGAGAGAGAGAGAGAGAGAGAGAGAGAGAGAGAGAGAGAGAGAGAGAGAGAGAGAGAGAGAGAGAGAGAGAGAGAGAGAGGGAAGGGGAGAAGGAGTGCGCGCGCGAGAGAGGGAGATGGAAACAAGAGAGAACGAGGCTGTCCCGTAGATCACTTACAGCTACGCGTCGAGTACAAACAAGCCTCCTCTCCCCATCCCCTCCTCCCTCCCTCCCCCTTTTCCTCTTCTCCCTCCCTCCCCCTTTCCACCATCCCTCCCCCTTCTCCCCCCTTCCCCCGCGTAATGAATGGATGTTACGAGCCCTGAGTGAGTCATCGCCCTGTGACTGACTACTGTTTGACCTGGCCGTAAGTGACATAACTAACGCCGCTTGTTTGGCCGCGTTCCATTAGTAGGTAGGGGTCGTCCGCGGTGACTCCTACTTCTGCTGTTTCTGCTTGCTGGTGGGGCTGTCTCTCGCTCTCTCTTTCTCTTTCTCCTGCTCTTTCTCTGTCTTTTTCTGTTTCTTTTTGTCTCTGCCTTACTTCTCCCTCTCACCCGTGGCCAATATACGCATATTGTATATATAAATACAATGCGAGAATGCCAGAGAAGCGATTTGTTTTATCTTAATAGGTGTGATCTCGTATATCACGCGTACTCATAAGAGCATAAATATATTGTAAGAAATTCCAGTTTTTTTAAGCGTTTATTAGGGTTTTTGTCGTTAATTGATATTGATTGGTTTAGTGCTTGGAATAATTTATCGGCATTTGCTTATGTGTCTTACTTGAAGCAACAACTTGATCCAATATATTAAAGGAAAAACGATCCATGTAAATTCCTGACTAGCTTTTAGACATTCAGAGTAAAAAATAACACCGGGCGAATAATATTTCGGGAATGCAGAACAATCACGAATTATCTTATACTCCTATCATAGATTAAATGAGGAACAATGGTGGTTACAAAATGATCTAGACCAAAGCGATGATTGTCAGCCACAAGGAACACTGAAAAAGACAATAGAAAGAGAGCGTGTAGGGAAATTAGAATTGCGATATTTGGGAAAGTGAAACAGAACCGCCACAAGAGATGAGAATTCGCTACACTTGAGAAGTTAAGCAGGCAACCGCTACTTTTTAGGAGGGGAAAATGTAAATGAATTTGCTATCTTTGGGAAACTGAACAGATACTCGCCACTTCTAGGAATCAGATACGAGATTTTGCGACATTTGGGAAAGTGAAACAGGTAACCACCACAAGAGATAAGATTTCGCTACAATTGTGAAACTAAGCAGGCAATCGCAACTTAAAAAAAAAAAAAAAAAAAAAAAAAAGTGTAAGAGAATTTGCTATCTTTGAGTAACTGAACAGATACTCGCCACTTCAAGGAATCAGATACGAGATTTAACGGCATTTGGGAAATTCAGCAATCAGAGAAACAGATGTTTATTAGCTACATTGGAGAGTCAAGCGGGTAATCGCTACGTTTCGGAATTACATAGGGAATTAATAGGTTTAGGAAATAAATCAGGCCGTTGCTACGTTTAGGGGAAAATCAGGTGCTCTCGTGTGGTTTACCGAAATATATTTTTTGGTACAGATCAAGGTATCAACTTTTTTATCATCTACAGTAGAGTTAAATATCAGCAGAGTAAAAAAAAAACATTATCAGCTGCACTAGAACTTCATGAACTTTATGGACAGCAGATAAAAATATAAGTGGAATAATATACCATCATTATCAACTACAGTAGAGCACGGTATCGTCTCTATCACCCAGAGCAGATTAAGATAACAATATCACCACATTAGAGCAAAGTATGGCCAAAGTCTGCCCTTTAACAGCCAAACGAAAAGCTTCCTCTTTGTATGGGAATCCTCAGTCTTCCCCGACGCCGAAGAGACTCTCTCGACGCCCCCTATCTCTCTCTCTCTCTCTCTCTCTCTCTCTCTCTCTCTCTCTCTCTCTCTCTCTCTCTCTCTCTCTCTCTCTCTCTCTCTCTCCTCTCTCTTCTCTCTCTCTCCCACCCCCTCCTCCCCGGTCCCAGTGTCTCGCGAGGTGAGATCGAGAGGAGTGAGATGCGAGAGATAAAGAGTCCGATGCTGGAGTCGTTTTCCTTGTTCGAATCGTGTTTTTTTTTTTGTGTGTGTGTAATGGCAGTTGTTCGGTCGGTCTTTATTTTGGGGTATTTGTCTATCTTTCTTTCTTTCTTTTTTCTTCTGTTCTTATCTTATCTTATTCTTCCGCCTTTTATTGTTAAGTACTTCTTTCCTCTCGTCCTCGGCCTCCTCTTCCTCCTCTCTTTCATATCTTTTTCTGTTTCTCCCCCCCCCCTTTATCTTCATTTTCCTTCCTCCCTCTCTTTCCATTTTCTTTCTTTCAATAAACTCCTCCCCTTCCATCTCCTGCTCTTTTTCCTTTCTTTTCACCCTCTCCCTCTTCAGTCTCCTTCATATTTCTGTTTCCCTTCTCTTTGATTTCCCTCCTCCTCCTCCTTCTCCTCCTCCCTCTCTTCCCTTTTTCCCCTTCTTTTCACTCCTCTCCCTTCGCCTCCTCCTACTCCTTTCTTCCCTTCCCCCCCTCCCCCTCCCTCCCTTCCCCCCCTCCCCCTCTTCCTTCTCCTCCTCCTTCCTTCCTTCTCCTCCTCTTCCTTCCCTTTTATTGGTTTCTCCGCAGGTAAAAGACACGTTAATTTACATATGTTTTTGTTTTTTCCGTCGTTTTCCGTTTTTTCTTTCTTCTTTTTTCTTTTGTGGTTGTCTAAAGGGGAGTTCGCGTCCTTTTTAATGGTGGAGTTAAATTGCTATTTGAGACAAAAGGACTGGTAAATATGTGTATATTTAACGTGTCTGATTGACTTGCTCCATAATAGTGGTTGGTGATTGAGGGAGGGAGGGAGTAGGTGCTATAAAATAGGTTTTCTGTTTGTCTCTTGTTTTTTTCTTCTTCCTCTTCTCTCTCTCTCTCTCTCTCTTGTTTTTTTGTGTATGTTGTTGTGTGTATGTTTGTTGTGTGTGTGTGTGTGTGTGTGTGTGTGTGTGTGTGTGTGTGTGTGTTGGTGGTGGGTGTGTGTGTGTCTCTCTCTCTCTCTCTCTCTCTCTCTCTCTCTCTCTCTCTCTCTCTCTCTCTCTCTCTCTCTCTCTCTCTCTCTCTCTCTCTCTCTCTCTCTCTCTCTCTCTCTCTCTCTCTCTCTCTCTCCTCTCTCTCTCTCTCTCTCTCTCTCTCTCTCTCTCTCTCTCTCTCTCTCTCTCTCTCTCTCTTCCCCTCTCTCCCTCATTTCCTACCCCTTCCCCCCTACCCCTTCTCTCCCCCACTCCCTCCCACTCCCTCCCTTCTCCCTGCTTCTCTTAAAGGACCAGTTCTGAAGTGAAATCGGCGTCTTAGGGAACCCTGTTAAATCTGTTTATCAAGGGATCAGATCTCCCGTTATTTGTGTTTTTTTATTATTATCATTCCCCTCTCCATCATTCCCTTTTTGTTGTCGATTAGGCTGTACTTTATGAGATAAGTAGGTTTATTTTTTGTTTGTTTGTGTTATTATTTTTTTTATATATTTATAATTTCTTTTTCTTTTTTTATAACCGACATCGATTTGCATTTAGCACCATTTCTTTTACTTCATTGTGATTTTCAATTTCCACGTTTTAGATTTATTTATTTTTCCAATCATGCCTTCCACTCTATTTAATTTTAACATAGTATAGGTTTTTGTTGTATTTAGCACTTTACACTTCCTAATCTAATTTCTTTTACTCTTTTAAGTTGCCCATCACCTTTCTCTTTTTTTTCCTCGTGGTGCTTTCAAGAGACTAGGAGGAGGAGGGGAGGGGAGGGGGAGGGGCGGTGGCAGTATGGGGTGGGGGGGTTGGCTCTTGAGGTGTTTGTTTGTGTCGTGTTTCTTGAGATCCAATCGGCCTCGCCTTTGTGGCTTCCTGTGATCGGGTTT
The DNA here is from genome assembly GCF_003789085.1 of Penaeus vannamei. Classification (NCBI taxonomy): domain Eukaryota; kingdom Metazoa; phylum Arthropoda; class Malacostraca; order Decapoda; family Penaeidae; genus Penaeus; species Penaeus vannamei. The sequence goes on along the minus strand of NW_020870460.1, from coordinate 45,904 downwards.
CGGAGCCTCTTTAAGAACCATTCTCTGTCTTATTGCTTTTAACCTTCAGGTACTTTATGCTGTTCCTTCTCCTCGCAAGAAATGAAGACATATATGTGTGTGTGTGTGTGTGCAGTACATATATATATATATATATATATATATATATATATATATATATATATATATATATATATATACACACACACACACACACACACACACACACACACACACACACACACACACACACACACACACACACACACACACACACACACACACACATATGTATATGTGTGTGTGTATGTGTACTTGTATTTGTACGTGTGCATGTGCAGTACGTGTGTATAATATTTATCTCTCATGTTCATTCTCATTCATTCTCTTTCTCTTCTCTTGCTTCTACTTTTCATATTCATTTGCTCATTATTATTTTTAATCATTTTTAGTATTATTGTTATTATTATCAAAATAATTGTGCTTCGTCTTTAGTTAATTTCCCTTTTTGTTCGCATTCTTTTACTTTTCCATTTTTCCTCTCCTGCCCTTCACTTTCTTTTCCATTATCTCCTTTTCTCTTCCTTTTCCTGTCTTTAGCTTCTCCCATTTCATCCTTCCTCAAACAATAAAGTTTTGTTAAGTATCTACATGCATTATCTTTGTAAATACCTTTATTATTCTGGTTTGATTCGCAATTATCTTTATTTTTGTATTTAATTATTTATTTATTCATTTACTTTTTTGTTCTGTTATCGTTTTTTTTATATCTTTTATCGTATGAAAACGAACAATACCTTTTTAATTCCCAGAAAGAAAACAGTGAACATGACAAAGCCATTTAGTTTTTTTATCAACTAGTACCCTTTTAATCCCAAAAGATAAAATAACAAACAAAACAGACCCATTTACTTCAACATTTTTT
>NW_020870460.1:32500-40000 GCF_003789085.1 Penaeus vannamei | reverse complement strand
TGTCGGAGATGTCGTCGGGCTGATGCCGGGGAGCCTGATTTTCCGATCTGGGTTTCTTACGACCTCGCCCCTCGCGGTGACTCACCCCCGTGACGCGGCCGCCGCTCGCTGTCGTGGGCGTTTGCTCGTTTCGCCCAGGCGGCGAGTGGGCGGGCGGCGGGCGTCACGTGGCGTCTGCTCAATCATACTTTCGCCGTATTGTGTCTCGGGGGCGGGGTGGTTGGGGGGGGGCGGTTGTTTACAGAAAAAAAAGATGATGTCACGCGTGCAACATACATATCTATTACATACACAGAAGGGCACTTTTGTATATATTATTTTATATATGATTATATAATTATTATATATTATATATATATATATATTAATATATGATACACACACACACACACACACACACACACACACACACACACACACACACACACACACACACCACACACACACACACACACACACACACACACACACACACACACACACATATATATATATAAATATATATATATATATATAATATATATATATATATATATATATATATATATATATATATATATATATATATATATATATATATATATATATATACATATATATATATATATATATATATATATATATATTATATATATATATATATATATATATATAATCGTGCCCTTCTGTGTATGTAATAGATATGTATGTTGCACGCGTGTGTGTGTGTGTGTGTGTGTGTGTGTGTGTGTGTGTGTGTGTGTGTGTGTGTGTGTGTGTGTGTTGTGTGTGCGTGTGTGTGTGTGTGTGCGTGTGTGTGTGTGTGTGTGTGTGTGTGTGTGTGTGTGTGTGTGTGTGTGTGTGTGTGTGCGCGCGCGTGTGTGTATGTATGTATGTGCATGTGTATGTGTATGTGCGTGTGAATAAATTTGAATACAGACATATGTTTATATTTATGAATGCACACATATATGTGTGTATTTGTTTTTGATATGTATATATTTTGTTACTATTACCATTTACCATCATCACCATGTCTGTCATCACTGTCACAACACTACAACCCAAAATAGCAGCGTTAGCCCCCCCCCCCCCCGTGATTCGCCGCCCCAGCGCATGCGTCGGAATTCGAACTCGGGCCTCTTCGCGCCCGTCCTTGAATTTACTACCGGGCGAGTCAGCGGATTATTAGATAATTTTGTCTCGTGTGAACAGTAATGAATATTTATGTCCTGTTTGCGCCACGCCGCGCGGAGGAGAAAGAGAAACAAAACAAAATAATTCTTATTATTAGCATTATTATTATAGTCATTATCATCGTTGCCTTCGTCGTCATTGTTATGATCATTATCATTATCATCGTTACTATTATTGATATTTATATAATTAATTTTTTTGTTATTATTAATATTGGTATTATTACCATAGTTATTGCTGTTACTATCCTTATTATTACCAATCTCTTTGTCACCGTTAGAGTATTTTAGCATCACCAGCATCATAAATTCATCACTGACTGTCCTCCTCATCAGCATCATTCTTGTGTCGTCCTTTTACCTAGTCATGTTTTTGGTAGCGTTGGTTAGTTTGTTTGTTCGCTGGTTTGTTGGCAGGATAAGTCAAAAAGTTATGAACCGGTTTTTTATTTTTTAAATATATATATATATGTTGTGTGTGTTGACATGTTGTGTGTGGATTTGTAGTGTGTGTGTGGTGGAGGTGTGGTGTGGTGCTGTGTGTTGGGGATGTGATGTTATGGGAATTTTATATATATAGATACTGAGAAGCGATGAGCTACGGATGAGAGAGAAGTGGGACGAGAGAATGAGAAATTTTCTTCATCTAATATCTTGTTAAATTTTATAGAAAAAAAGTCTCAGTTTCCTGCTTATCCTCGTTAACTGTGCCGAGGAGTGGGCGCGGAGCGGCCAAAGGGCACCGGGAAGAGGAGGAGAAGAGACCAGTTCCCTTGTGATTGTCGGTGGCCTTGTCACCTGTCAATTCAGCTTTCATTTTTTTTTATCTCAAAATTTAATTACTACAATATCGGTATGTTCGTGTAGTGTGTGTGTGCGCACCCACACACACGCACACACACACCATACACAACACACTTCACACCACAACATACACATAAACAAACACACACACACACAAACAAACACACACACACCACACACACGACACACACAAACAAACAAAACACACGCACACACACACACACACACCACACACACATACACACACACACACACACATATATATAATATATATATATATAATTATAATATTATATATAGTTAGTATATATATAAATTTATATTATATTATATATTATATATATATATATTACATACCATATTATATACATAGTATATATATATTATATATAAATATATATATATATTATATATATACACATATAATTAATAATATTATATATATTATAATGACATAATATATATGTATATATATATATTTATATATATATATATATTATATATATATATATATATATATATATATATATATATATATATATATATATTATATATAATTATTATATATATATATATATGTTGTACATATATTATATATATATATTATATATATATATAAATATATATATATATATATAGTATATATTATATATAATATATTATATATACATACTATTATGATATACACACATTGTGTGTGTGTGTAACATACGTATAGACATAAAAGAGTTGATAATTGGATTTTCTTTTCGTAATTTCCTTGACACGTATTTTTTTTTTTCGGCTTCCTACTTCGTCTTCTGCATCACACCCTTCGTTCCCCGGCCCGATACCAAATTTCCTTCGCAGTTTTGCCGTTTCTCATCCAAAGCCCTTTTTGCTCTACTTTGTGTTTCTTTCATTGTATCTTTTATATACGTTTCTTCGGCCCCGTCCTTATGTGGTTGAAATAACAATCCCTTTCTCTTTCCTTTCCTAATTTCGCAATCTTTACAATATTTTACAACTCCCAACATTTTTTTCGTATTAAATGAACAGTTACAAACGACCATAAAACTTTTTTTTCTGTCAAATCCTTTGGCGTTTGTATGCAATCTTTATCGACACTCTTTCCACATTTTTCTACCATGAAGGTGGCCGTTGTCGTGTTTGTTCAAACCTCCACAAAACGATTATTTCGAATGATGATAGATGACATTAAAAAATGCGACTGTAAACCGCCATGGAAATATTATCTCCTTCACATGCAAATAATGGGATGAATAGATTTATGTAGAGTAGACAAAGACAAAAGAAAAAAAAACAATTACACTATTCTTTTCTCTCAAAATATGAAGAGGCAATGGCAAATTGAAAAATCGGAGAACACCAGTGATACCAAACAAACAAAGAAAAAATAGCAAAAAAAAAAAAAAAAAAAAAAAAAAAAAAAAAAAAATAAAAAAAATTACAGCCAGAATACCGCACCCAACCTCGAACCAAGAGGACGCCAGTCAAGTCAGTACCTGTTTTATTTATATTATATATATTAATTAACTAAATATATAAGTGACTAGATATTAATATATATGCACTAATTAATGCTATTATTTATATATATATATTATGATTGTACTCACTAGTGTGAATATATGATATAGTATTTTTTTCTTTTTTCTCCTCTTTTTCTTTTTTCTTTTCTGTTTCTTTCTTTTCTTTCTTTCTTTCTTTTTTTTATTTGCCAGGGGTGTGCCTTAGACCAACTTAGATGCCATTAAATTTTGGTGGTGATCCGGATCATGATCCAGATCCAGGAATTTGTATTAATGCAATTCTTCAGGTGCGAATATTTAAATTGCATGTAACCCTATTGCCTTGGCGGTAGGTATGCGCTCCTTGTGAGTGCTTCTGGTTTTATGAATTTTATGATAACGCTTTCGTTTCCTATATCTGTTAGCTCACAAATTGGAGTTCTCTGTACGCGGCTGAGCAGGCGACTCGTAGTCTGAGTCTTTGGAATGTGTACATATCGACTGGTATCTATGAGTATGATTATGAGAAATATTCACTATATATAGTATGATATTTTATATATACTATTATATATATATATATATCATATTATATGTATGTATATTGTATATATATATACATACATATAGTATATATATATATATTATTATATATACCTTTTATGAGGCTATATGGGTCCACTTTTAAGCCTGTGTGGTCGTGTTGGTGGGTTGTTGTGTGTGTGTGATGTTGTGTGTGTTTGTGTGTTGTGTGCTCGTCGAGTTTCTGCGTGATCCTCGTAAGATTACATGTACGGAGGAGAGAGAGAGACGAGACGGGACGAGGGAGATGGAAGAAGAGAAGGAGTTAGGAAGGTACCAAAGCTCTTGTTCAGATAATTTTCTAAAAGGCATTGGTATGCGTGGGGAGATTTTCCCAATTTTTTTGGATGTATTGGTGTTGTTGTTTTTCAAGTTGACTAGTGAGCGATTGTTGAGATATGAGCTATCAAGTTGGGTTTTGATAGGAGTGCAGAGTAGGAGATGGAGAGAAGAGGAATTATTAGAAAGATAGGGGACAGTGATGAAGGAGATAGAGAGACTTTGTTGTGTGTTGACGCTAAACCACATGCATTAGCATACATTACATACATATATATTGCGCAACACTCACCACTGATCATCTCAAAAGATTGCATGCAGAGTATAGAGAATTAAAGAGACATGAGAACGTAGATGAGAGATGAGAGAATGATGAGAGAGGTATAATAGAGAAGAGAAGAGATAAGAAGACTTGATCGGAGAGAGAGACTTGAGGACGGCAGAGAGAGAGAGAGAGAGTGAGAATGTGTGCTGTGTTCGTATAATAAACATATATGAGTGTGTATGTAAACACACACGTACATACACGCGTACATACATACATACTTGCAAAGAGAGAGAGAGAGAGATGGAGGAGGCATTGTGTATAGGCATGTCTGCGCGTCTGTGTGTGTGATTGATGGATGTGCGTATTATGAGAGAGTGTGACGTTGTTGCTTCTCGATGCATCAATAGCGCCGTATTAGTTGCAGATGTGCATGATGTCTCTCTGCAGCGCCGCCTCCTCTTGTGATCATTTCTCGGCTTTCTTACTCTCTCGATGTTGGTTACTATGTTTGGTTTAGGTGGATGATGATGATAGTCTTTATAGCTATTAATTTCAGCTTAAGAAGACACGAGTTTTACTATATATATATATATATATATATATATATATAATATTATATATATATATATATATATATATATATATTTATCTTCTTCTTCTTCTTCCTTTCTAAACATCATTCCTCTAAAACATAATCTAGGTTAACATGGCAGGTGTTCTCTTTGTCAAAATATGTTCTGAGGCAACCCAAACATCCATTCTTTCTCAAACGATTTTTCAGACTAACAGAATATTTCTCTTGGTCAATACCATTTCTTTAGTAAAATACAGACAAAGTATTTTAGATGGAACATATCTTAAGAAAATAATAATGTCTTGTAGACATTTTCAAGTTAGTTAACATCGGCGGAAAATGGATAGAAACATCTTTAATAAGAAAAAAGGATAAAAAGATAATCATTTCTTGCAGACATTTTCAAAGGTTAACAAAATTTTCTTTTAGCCCCAAAACTCATCGCCATTTTCAAAACACCCCGACGAACATTTTCTCTGCGCAGATTCCTCACGACTCCTCAAGCTTAGTGGCGACACCATTGAAGATTGTGCACGTAATTCTCGCTTTATGCGGTGCAAAAGAGAGCAAAATGGAGACACACGGCGTGATGATTTATACGCGTTTTTATTTGCTCGCTTTTGTTTAAGCTTGGTCTGGGTGAGAGAGGGGGGGGGGGGGACGCTTGTTGGTCTCGTTGCTTCGGTTATTTTTGTGCTTTGGGTTTTCGTTGTTGTTGTAGCTGTTGGTGATGTTTGTGTTGTTTTGGTCATGTTTGCTATATTTATTTAGACTTTTTGTTTTAGATATTATTGCCGTTTGTCTTCTGATGGTGCTAGTAATGGTATTATATATGATAATGTGATTATTGTTATTATCATTATTTGTTATTGTATATCATTATAATTATCATTCATTCATCATCATCATCATCATCATCATCATCATCATTACCATCATCATCATTATTTGCATTTTTACAGTTTCTGCTACATTTGGAAGGTTTATTTTCATATGACGGTTTATGATATTGATGTGTTTAAACCTTCGTTTCCATTCAGTTTTATTACTTCGGGGAAAACACACGACAACACCGTCTTTGACTTCCTTGCGATACCTGTCTGGCCGTACAAGCCCCACACAAAGGCAGTGTGCGTCAAAGTTTATACCGTGGGCGTGAGTGGGCGTAAAATGGGCGTCCGTAGAAGGGGTCCCGCCTCGCCGCCGCCCGCGCCCCTCTGCTGGATCCTTTCTTCGTCTCGTCGTAAAGAGGTTCATCTCCGCCGTCGCCGACACGTCCCGGCGCTTCCGTCTTGGTGGTGCTTGTTTTTCCTTGCTTGATCATTTGTTTTTCTTTTCCTTTTTTTGTGTGTTTGGTTGTTCTAATTCTTGGTCTTGTCGTTCTATTTTTTCGCTTATTTTGTTTTTTTCTCCCTTCTTATTTCTTCTTATTATTCTGTCTTTACCGCCACCACTTCTTTACTCATTTCTCTTTTATTTTTATTCTCTCTTCTATTCCAGTATTGTTATCCCTCCTCCCGTCCTCCATCCTTTCATCATTTTTCCTCCCTTTCCCTCCTCCTCATCATCTCCTCTCCTCTTCTCTTCTCCTCTTCTTCCTATCCTCCTCATCTTTTCTTCTTCCACTTTCCATCCTAATTATCCCATTCTTCATCCTCCACATCCTTTTTTCTTGTTTTTCACCTTTCTCCCTTTTCGTCCTGGAATAAAAGGTAGCAAAAAGCAGTGTCATTTAAACAAACCAGGATTGCATTAGAAAAAGACATTCAGACAGACAAAACAGACATGGCAATTTTATATACAAATAATATTATGCACATCCAGTTTTTTTATTGTTATTTTTTGCTGATGTGTGTTAGTGTGTGTGTGTTCTGTTTACGCATGTAATGAGGTTGTTGATACAGACAGACACAGACAGACAGACAGACAGAGAGAGAGAGAGAGAGAGAGAGAGAGAGAGAGAGAGAGAGAGAGAGATGAGATAGAGAAGTGAAGAGAGAGAGAGAGAGAGAGAGAGGAGAGAGGGAGAGGGAAGAGGAGAGGGAGAGAGAGAAAGAGAAAAGATTCAGTGAGCGTGTCATATACCGTCCGTGAGAATTGACGACTTGGTTGGCCAAGTAGCAGTTTAGCGTCAGTGATGGACATCGTTAAAGTTTATGATATTGCAGAGTAAACAGTGCGATACTTATATTGCGATTTTAGTAGCCTGATCCATACCTCGCCTTTATTAACCGAAAGTCGTCGTACGGAAATATCGCTGCCATGGAAGCCTCCGTTAATATTATTTGATTAAAAAATTATATTCGA
>NW_020870460.1:25000-27500 GCF_003789085.1 Penaeus vannamei | reverse complement strand
ACCTATGGGCAAGGAAAAGATAATGATAGTGACGTCACAAACCATTTGGCCGGAGACATCCTAATGGTGACACTAATACTGAAGCGCTAGAATTAGGTGCTTAGGGCCGCAAGGAGTTAATAGACGCTGACGTTATGAACTACAAGGTAACCCGAACCAGGGTAATACCAGGAAGTAACACCACATAAATAACAGAAACCGGCACAGCAATCCATTTGTAACGTAAGTCGGGTCGTCGGCGATATGGAAACTTGTTGTGAACCGCAGGAAAAGGGACGCAGCCGGACCGTTAAGCGAACCGCTGCGAACGAGTGTGTCTGACGGAGCCCAAGCGGTCGAGCCTCGCCGTCCTAATCTCCAGAAAACATCATGGACCAAAAGTGGCCTCAGCATTGTTACCAGAACACGGGGCCAACATACCTCGACGGCCGTCTGTCTGCCAGGGTGAGGAGGTCTCTGACTTTTCGCAAGGATATTCCTTCATTTTGCCTTTTCTCTTTCTTGCAGGGATATTAATCTCCGCAGCGTAGTACAAACAACTCTATTATATTCCCAGACAAGAATCGCGCGCCACGTACCTTTGTTGCTAAGATTGAAATGCCTCGAACGCGAAAAGCGAAACGTTAATGGAACCGGCAGTTGGCAAAAACACGGTGTGGCGTTTTAAGCTGCCAGATAAATTAGTGGGTTCGTGGAGATCTTGGTGTTGGCAGGACTTAGCGGGGTTGGGGTGGCAGGATTTTGTTTGGGGGGAGGGGGGAGGTGGGGGCGCATCAGGAAAACTTAACAGTTTCTTTGTTGGTGGATCAAAATCATGGAGTTAAGCAGAACATTTTTTTATTTCTCCTCTCTCTCTCTCTCTCTCTCTCTCTCTCTCTCTCTCTCTCCTCTCTCTCTCTCTCTCTCTCTCTCTCTCTCTCTCTCTCTCTCTCTCTCATTCTTATTCTGATACTTCTCCATCTAATTCTTGCCCTTTTAAACGGAATTTAAGCCCCTTAGCTGATTAGCTCATCCCTGTATGGAGGCCAGAAGGCTATTTTGGACGGCAACGGTAAAGAAGCCTTGATTGCTCCTTGTTACGCTTTCCCCACCGCCGAAATGCCTTAAAGGAAGAAGAGATAAGCAAATAAAGATGGGTATTAAGGCGAAGCTTGCAAATCGCTCATGTGGACGCGTGGGGCCTTGAATCGAAATCAGACTCTTATCGAAGAGACTGATCGCAATCAGGCAAAAAGGAGCGCGGATAGAAAACAGACTTTGAATTGAAAGCAGATTCGAGGGAGCAAATTCGAAAAAGATCGAAAGAGCAAAATCGAATCGAAATGTACCTAGCGAATTCGAACCACAGAAATGAACCCATCCTTCCCAAACAGAGAGAATTCGAAGGATTCAGTTCGAACCCCCAAATTAATTCATCCTCCAAATAGAAAAAGGATACGAAACAGCGCATTCGAAACCCGAAATGAACCCATCCCACCAAACAGAAGGATTTGGAAGGAGCTGATTCGAACCCCCGAAATGAAAACCTTCGAAGGAACTGACGAACCCCCGATGAAAACCTTCGAAGGAACTGATTCGACCCCGAAAATGAAAACCTTCGAAGGAACCTGATTCGAACCCCCGAATGAGAACCCATCACTCGAGACCCCGAGGACAACCAGACAAGTTCTTCCTGTATCGCCATTCCAGACCTAATTGTCCATAACGAATGACCCTCCCTGTCACTAAGCATTATCGCCGGCCGTGAAATATGATCCCCCATGGCCCGGATTAATTAATTGCGCGTGCCTCGGCTGCGTAATGACGATAAGAACTTGCCTCCTCCATCATTAAGGCGCTTTGATTGATCGTCGACTCGAGCTTCGGTAACCGCAAGACAACGAGATGATGATGAGGATGGTGATGATAATAAGGGATGCAGAGGGAGTGACCCCTTGGCTTCGGCTTGCTTCGGGGGGTTGGCTTTTCCCCGTGGGTGGAGTCTGATGCTGGCTGGGGCTTGGTACGGTGGCGGGAGGGGAGGGGAGGGAGGGAGCAAGGGAGGAAGGAGAGGAAGAAGGAAGAAGGAGAGGGGGGCGTGTGAAGGGGAAATGAAGAAGAGGAGGAAGGGTGAAGTGTAAGGGGGGTATGAAGAACAGGAAGAAGGGGGAAGAAGGGAAAGAAAGTGGGGTGTGAGGAGGAATGAAGAAAGGAAGGGAGAAGGAGGAAAAGAGAGAGGGGGGGAAGTTTGAGGAGGGAATGAAGAAGAGGAGGAAGGGAGAGGGGGGAATTGTAATGGGGGCCGGCATGAAGAACAGGAAGAAGGAGGAATGAGGTAAGGTGAGAGGGAGAAGTGTGAGAGAGGACTGAAGAGGAGGAAGAAGTAGGAAGGAGGAAAAGAAAGTGGGGGAAGTTTGAGAGAAGAATAAAGAAGAAGTGGGAGAGAGGAAAAGGGAGAGGGTGAATTGTGAGAGAGGAAGTAGTAAGAAGGAGGTAAAGGGAGAGGAGGAAGTTTGAGAGA
>NW_020870460.1:12500-20000 GCF_003789085.1 Penaeus vannamei | reverse complement strand
TATTTGTTTATTTTACATTATTATACTTTACATTTTTTGAAAAAGAACACTTACCTTTTCCTCAAAACAATGCCCTATGTCACAGTCATCTATATCTTCTATGCTTTAAGAAATTCTGAACCTTGTTTTTTCGTTTATTTTACGGTCTTTATAGTAAAAAAAAAAAAAAAAAAAAAAAAAAAAAAAAAAAAAAAAAAAAAAAAAAAAAAAAAAAAAAAAAACGCTTACACTTTCCTCGAAAAAAGAAATCCGTTTTGATACGTGACTTCTCGAAATGACGTCAGCACCAATCAGGACGATTGTCTTGACCCTCTGCAGCTGTGGCCTCCGCGCCTTCTTTATGGCCTTCTTGAGACGAATACTTGGCCGTCTTAAAGAAGCAAAGAAGAAGAATGGTGTCAGAGTGTCGGTTACCAAGATTCAGGAGAGTCTGAGGAGGTTGTGTGTGTGTCTGGCTTCGAGTCGTGTCGGGTGGCTTGGCTTTGGCCTTTCGGGTCTCTTTCTGGCTTTATTTCTGCTTTTCTGTCTGTCTGTCTGTTTGTCTGTCTCTAGTTCTCTCTCTCTCTCTATCTATCTCACTCTAGTTCTCTCTCTCTCTCTCTCTCTCTCTCTCTCTCTCTCTCTCTCTCTCTCTCTCTCTCTCTCTCTCCTCTCTCTTCTCTCTCTCTCTCTCTCTCTCTTCTCTCTTTCTCTCTCTCTTTCTCCCCCCCCCCTTCTTCCTCCTTTCCCTCTATTTATTCCACTCCCTTTCCCTCTCCCTAATACGTTAATGCTGATTTCCATGCGAGTCGTAGATGGCTATTTAAGTACTTGCCTGTCCAGTATATATATGGACAAAATATGCATTTATGATTATTTCAGAATATGAACCGCACTGGCATGCTTTTTTGTACCGGTTATACGCGCACCAGTACATGCACACGCAGAAATACACGAAGGCATAGATGCTATGTATTATATATATATATATATATATATATATATATATATATATAATATATATATATATATATTGTGTGTGTGTGTGTGTGTGTGTGTGTGTGTGTGTGTGTTGTGTGTGTGTATTTTACAGGTATTCATTGTTCATTCACCAAACCCATACCTATTCATGCATTGGTATACGTATGCTAAATAAACTTCGCATTCTCGCATATTGTAAATACACACACGTCCTTGTGCGCTCTGCAGGGTAATTAAGCGAGAATTAAGCTCTTTTTTTTTCTCTGCGCCAAACCGCAATCCATTGGACGTGTTTCCTTTGTCGCGCCATTAAGTAACTCCAGTGGATATCTGTCCAACTCATTAGAACGAGAGCAAGAAAAAAGGCAAAAGGAGGGAGGAGAGGATGAGGAGGGGGGGAGAGAAAGGAGGAGGGTGTGAGGAAAAGGGAAAAGGAGAGAGAAAGGGAGAGGGAAGGGGGGAGGAGGAAGAGAGAAGGAAGAAGAAGCAAGGAAAGAAGGAAGGAAAAAGAGGGACAGGGAAAGAAGGAGGAGAGGGATGGGGAAGGGGGGAAGGGAAAAGGAGAGAGGGAAAGGGAGATGGATATGAGGAGGGAGAGGAAGGAGAAGGGAAAAGGGAAAAGGAAAAGAGGAGGAGAGAGAGAGAGAGAGAGAGAGAGAGAGAGAGAGAGAGAGAGAGGAGAGAGAGAGAGAGAAGAGAGAGAGAGAGAGAGAGAGAGAGAGAGAGGAGAGGGGAGGCTATTGTAATATCCATTTACATGTAAAAGATGTAAGACAAGGTCAGTGTATTCCCAAGATAAACCTCCTTCGTTCGTCTTAATGTTGTTTTTGTTGTGCTGACGGTTTACTTTTTATTCTTTTTTTCTTTTTCCTTTCTTTTTGGGGTTTATTTAGTCTTTCCTTTAATTGTTACATCAGCCACTGTCACCTCCCTCTCCCCCCTCCTGCCTCCTCCCCATCACACCCGTATCTTTTTTTTTTTTTCTTTCTCTCGTTTTCTTTCTTATTCTTTCATCTTTTATTTTTTTTTTTTGTTTTTATTGTTTTCTCTTCTTGCTCCTCTTTTTTCTTTTCTTTTTCTTTTTTCTTTCCTTTTCTTCTTCTTCCTTTCTTTATTCTTTATTCTGCCCCCCCCCCCCCCCTCACGCACACTCCAACTCGGTAAGTTTTGTATTTTTGGGTATTTGTCACTTTTCTTTTTCTTTTTATTTGATTTACTTATTTAATTTAATTTAATTTAATTTATATATATATATATATTTTTTAGTAATAATTGCCACTTCACTTCACCCACTTCCCTACACACCCCGTCTTCTAATTTTGTTGTTTTTCTCTTTAAATGCTGTTTTCGTCATTCTGATTTTTTCCTTCTAATTACTGCCTCATTCCCTCCCACCCCCACTTCCCTTCAAGAGCCCCCCCCCCACCTTTCTCCTGCTCTATCCCTTACCCTTCTCCTCCTCCAACTTCCCTTCTTCCTCCACCCCTTTCCCCTCCACCCTCCCCCCCCTTTCCTCCCTACAATACACCTACCCCCCCCTTCCACTGACCTCACCCCACTACTTTCCCTCCCCCCTACAATACACAACCTCCACTTCCCCCCTCTCCAACCCCCCATCCCCCTCCACTCTATCTTCCCCTTACCCCTTCCCCTTCTCCTACCCCCCCCCTCGTCCACTCACTCTCCTACCCACCCCACCTCACCCCTTCCCCACCTACAATACACAAATTCCACTTACCCCTCCTCCACCCCACACCCCGTCCCCTCACTCTTCCACTCACCTCACCCCACCCCTACCCCTCCCCCACCTACAATACACAACCTCCACATCCCCCTCCTCCAACCCCCCTTCCCCCCTCCTCTCTATCTTCCCCCTACCCCTCCCCGCCTCCACCGCCCCTCCCCCACCCCGTCCCATCACTCTCCTACCCACCCCACCCCACCCCTTCCCCTCCCCATCTACAAAAAACAAACTCCACTTACCCCTCCTCCACCCCCTCCCCCCGTCCCTTCAGTCTCCCACTCACTCCACTCCAACCCCCCCCCCCCGCTGCACCCCCAGCGAGGAATGACCTCAGGCACTCGATGTCTTGGGTCACGGGATAGAGACGTTGAAGAGGCGGCCATCATTGTCCTCACACGCAAGCCTCTCAAGGAAGGAAGGGAGGAAGAAGAAGGAAAGAAAGAAAGAAAGAACGGGAGACTAATTGATCTTGCTCCTTGTTAAGTCTACAAGGATGTGTGTATGTTTATCTATCCGTCAGTCTATCTTTCTATCTATCTATAGCACACATACATAAACACACACACACACACACACACACACACACACACACACACACACACACACACACGTGTCTGTGAATGTGTTTTTAAGTTTGTTCCATGCACATATCCGTGTCCGTGTGGGTATGTATCTATGAAGGTTCACACTTACATGTGCGTGTGGGTTTGTCCAGTTACCCGCATGTTTGCATGAGCGCTCGTGTGTTCTGGGAGTGTGGGCGGAGGTATGCAATACTGTGCACTCGAGTGGTTTGTTTATGTTTGCAACGAAGGAGAAGTTGTCTTTGTTTGGACAGATTTACAGATTCTAACGAGCGGCTTCTTTGTGCGCGCGTCGCCTCGCCTCTCCGTGTGCGTATTTGGACAAACGGATTCGGTAAGTGGTGCGCGAAGGCAACGAGTAAACAGGTGCAGGTGGTTATTCATGTATGCATAGGTACTGTATTTTCATGCTTGACTCACTCTCTGCATATATATATATATATATATTATATATATATATATATATATATATATATATATATATTATATATATATATATATTATATATATTTGTATATTTATATATATATATTATATATTTATTTATTTATTTATATGTGTGTGTGTGTGTTAATGTGTGTGTATGCATATACGTATGTATGTATATATATATATATATATATATATATATATATATATATATATATATATATATATATATATATATATATATATAGTATATATATATATATTATATATTGTATATGTATATATGTATGTATGTATATATGATGCATATATATATATGTCTGCATATAAACATGTGCATAAATGCAAATACGCGTATCCTTATGGACCCCCAAACACGCACGCGAACACAGGTTCCTCCGGCCGGGCGCGGCAGGGACGAACAACCCGAAAGAGAAGTTGAAAGTGAAATGCAAATATCTGCAGAGAGAACGCCAAGAAAAGAAAGGGATACAAGATATGCGTATCACGTAACGATATATATTTTTTTATTTTCCATTGAAAGCAATTTCCCGGAGAGTTCCCGCCAGAGGAGCATTAATGAGCGAAGTTAAGACAAGACTCTGAATGGCGCCGAGAGTGAATGGGGGGGGGGGGGGGGGGCAGCGTGGAGCAATACGATATGCAAGAAAGGGGGGGGGAGGATGCGAAGGCGAGAGATGAGGGAGAAAAAATAAACGGGAAATGTTTGTGTGCATATATATATATATATATATATATATATATATATATATATATATATATATATACATATATGTATATGTATATGTATAAATATATATATATTTATTTATATATATGTATATAGATAGATTTATGTATATATATATTAATATATATATATATATATATATATATATATATATATATATATATATATATATAATATATTATAATATATATATATTATATATATATATATATATATATATATATGTATGTATGTATGCATGTATATATATATTTGTTTATTTATTTATAGGAGTCGAGCTCAGGTTTTCGCCCGGCTCTCCTCTCAGCCGTGATTCAGTAATGTCTTGCCGGCATCAGCGCGCGGGCCAGAGTCAGGCGGAGCGGGTTTCGTTGCCGCTTCATTCCTAGACGTGTCGCCACTTCGATATATGTATGTGTGTGTGTGTGTGTTTTACTACGTATACACAGTGTGTATATATACAGTAGATATACACACATATCTCTCTCTATATATATGTATGTATGTATTTTTGTTTGTCTTTTACATATGTGTATATATATATTTATGTATATAGTATGTATATATGTACATATATGTATAGATACACACACACACACACACACACACACACACACACACACACACACACACATATATATATATATATATATATATATATATATGTGTGTGTGTGTGTGTGTGTGTGTGTGTGTGTGTGTGTGTGTGTGTGTGTGTATACACATGTACATACATATATATATACATATATACATATATATGTGTATGTATGCATATATATATATATATATATATATATAATATTATATATATACACACACACACACACACACACACACACACACACACACACACACACACACACATATATATATATATATATATATATATATATATATATATATATATATATATATATACATGCGTGCGAAAAGAAAATTTGTCTCACTTTCACACTTTGCCGTCATCCGACCCTTAACCTCCGCGCCAAAGTCTCTGTTCCAGAGGCAGAGGCCGCGGCGCCGCCAACAAAGTATCCCAATGACATAACAGACTCAAGCCGTGTCCTGAGTGGCACTGAAGAGGGCGAGGGAAACCGCGTGACTTGCACATCTTGTTACCGAGTTGCACGCCGGAAGCCGCTGAGGATCTTTCGCGCGCTCTCCTCTTTCTCTTTTTCATTTATTTCTCTCTTTCTCCTTCTCTTTCTCTCTTTCACGTACACTCTATTTCACTCCCTCTCTCTCTCTCTTTCACTCTCTCTCTCTCTCTCTCTCTCTCTCTCTCTCTCTCTCTCTCTCTCTCTCTCTCTCTCTCTCTCTCTTCTCTCTCTCTCTCTCTCTCTCTCTCTCTCTCTCTCTCTCTATTCATTCACCCATTCATTCATTCACTCATACACACACGCTCTCTCTCATTCATTTATTCGTTAATTCATTCACTTATCCATTCATTCATCCACTCACACTCTCTCTTTCTCTGTCATTCTTTTATTAATTCATTCACTCACCCACTCACTCACTCACTTACCCATTCATTCATTCATTCACTCACACTCATTCTTCCCCTGTATACTTAGTCATGCGTACATGGTATTGTGTATGTGTTTCGCGTATGGAGTCTGACCTGTGATTTCATGGGGGATTACGCACACGGCCTTGTGTACGTATTTCGTGTGTCGAGTCTGGCCTGCGAACTCTTGAAGGCTTTGTGCGTTTATAATGGGTCGAGGCTTCTCAGTGTGCCCGCGTGCTTTGTCGGCGAGTGCTGACCTGCGTGCGGAGGCCCTATAAATCCTGCTTGGAATCGCGCCGTTGATTGTTCATTATCAATTACGTGATCATTTTCCTCGCAATTATCCTCGCCACTTACTTTCTCCTTTGTGTGATTCTTATGCCTTTTTTTTCTTTTCTTAGGGGGGAGGAGGGGAGGAGAGGGGGAGAGTTACTGTTTCTGCCATTACTAACACTATCCACCCCCTCCACTCTTCTCCCCTTCCCCGTGTCCCTATCCTTTCCCCCCTCTCCCCTTTCTTCTGACAATGATATATCAATTACCTTTTATTACCCGTTATTATCCGTGTCAGGACCGACAATAATTCCTTGTTTTTTTCCATCTTTCCAGGTACGTATTCCTCCGCCGTGAGTTTGCGCGGGAACGGTCTGCGGTCGGGAAGGTTGGTAGCCCTGTCGCTGTGTGTTTACCTTTGACTGTTGTGGTGTTGTAATTACCGTCGTTTAGGGACTTCAATGTGTCGGAAGTTGCATTGTTTGACCTTTTTAAGCGTCTGTGAACTAAGTCTTCCCTTTCAAAGCGTGAACTTGTAGTTCGGCTGCGGCCTGGCCGGCTGAGCTGCATGTTCGAGGCAGTGTCTCAATCAACGGGCACTTGGGAACGGGACTGGTCTAAAATGTATATCTTGATATATATATGCCTGTATATTTAGGTATGAAATATTTGTTTATATATTTATATATTTATTCATTTATTTATATATGTGTATTTTTCATGTGTGTATATATATATATGTATACATATATATGCATGTATAGGTGTATATATGTGTGTTTTTCACACACACACACACACACACACACACACACACACACACACACACACACACACACACACACACACACACACACACACACACACACATACACACACACATATATATATATAATATATATGTGTGTGTGTGTATGTATATATATATGTATATTTATATATATGCATGTATATATATGTATATATATGTATATATATGTATATATATATATATATATATATATATATATATATAATATATAGGTGTGTGTGTTGTGTGTGTGTGTGTGTGTGTGTGTGTGTGTGTGTGTGTGTGCGTATTGTTATATATACATATATACATATGTATACATATATATGTATATGTATACATATATATATATATATATATATATATATATATATATATATATATATATATGTTGTGGTGTGGTGTGTGGTGTGGTGTGTGTGTGTACAAATGCATATATACACCTGTCTCAACTATA
>NW_020870460.1:0-2500 GCF_003789085.1 Penaeus vannamei | reverse complement strand
AAATCGGCCAACCGCGCGGCGTCTTGTACGGTGACAGGCCAGATTACCTGTTTCAAATGGGCGTGTGGTGATGGCCTGGGGGGAAGGGGGGGGAGTAGTGGAAGGGGGGTGTGATAGGGACGGGGAAGTGGAAAGGGGATGAGAGAGGGAGAAGGAAGGAGGAGGGTGGAAGGGAGGGGGAAGGGGAGGGAGGGTGGAATGGTGGGAGAGGGATGGGGAGAGAGTAGAAGGAGGGAGAGGTATGGGGGGGGGGGGAGGGAGTGATAGGGATGGGGGAGAGGGGGGGGGGAGTCGTCGTAGCGTAGTCGGCAACGTGTTTCCTAAATGCTTGTTTTACTATTTGTGGGCTTGTCTCGACCCCCAGGGTGCAGCTGGGATTTTTTTCTTAATTTTAATTTTTCTCTTTATTTTTTTTTTTTTTTTTTTTTTCCTTTTTTTGTGGGGGAGGGAGGTTGTGGTTTGAAAGGGGAGTGGGGAAATACAAGAGGGCGGATTGGGGAAGAGGGGGAGGGAAAGCAAGAAGAGGGTGAGGAAGAGAATGGAGAGTGGGACGGGCAAAGAGGAAGAGAGAGGAGGAGGAGAGTGTGGAAGGGAATGGGGAGGGAGAAGAGGAGGAGGAAAGTGGGGGGAAGAGAGGGGAAAGGGATTGTAGAGAGGAGGGAGAGGATATGGGCATGGGCATGGTATGGTATGTGGGGAAGAGTATGATGTGGTTATGGGAAGAGGATTAGTAGAAGAAATGGGCGTGGGGGCATGGAAGTAGGCAGAAAATAGGGAGTGGGTAAGGGATGCCATGGGTAATGGGTAAGGGGAGTGGTGTGGGTAGTGGGTAAAGGGGTATAGTAAGGGAATGCCATGGGTAGTAGGTAAGGGGTATGACATGGGTAGTGGGTATCGGGAATGCCATATACAGTGGATAAGGGGAAAAGCATAGGTAGTGGGTAAAGGGGCATGGCATAGACAGTGGCGAAGGGGTATGCTATAGTTAGTGGGGCGAAGAGTGAGTCTGCACAGTAGTCGTGTCATTGCCCCACTCTTGATGACGTCACGAGGCTAAAAACTCCCCTGGGTCACGGTGGCTTGGTGACGATGGTGACGGCGGGGGGAGGGGGGGCGCTGAGGCAAGACCAATGCTTCAGTGGAGGAGGTATTATTTCGAGTGGGGAGGGGGGGAGGGAGGGGGAGGGAGGGCCATGGAGGTGCGTCTGGGAGGTGGGAAAAGAAAGGGTAGTCTGTATTTTCTCTTTTTTCTCTTTTTTTCTTTTCTCTTTCTTTCTCTTCTCTTTCTCTCTCTCTCTCTCTTCTCTTCTCTTCCTCCTCTCTCTCTTCTCCTCTCCTCTCCTCTCCTCTCCTCTCCTCTCCTCTCCTTCCTCTCCTCTCCTCTCCTCTCTCTCTCTCACTCTCTCTCTCCTCTCCTCTCGTCTCTCTCACTCTCCTCCTCTCTCTCTCTATCTATTCTATCTATCTATCTATCTAATATAATATATAATATAATATATATATATATATATATATATATATAATTAGTATAATATGTATATTATATTATCACTTTACTGATATGTAAGTCCATTGACCGCTGAATATGTGTATTCTTTTGTATTTTTAAGTATGTGTATATATTTTTACCATTATACCTAATTTGTATGTGAATTGTGAGCCACACAGGAGTTAATAAGATAGGGGTAAGGATAAACCTAAATTACCTCATCCCTATGAGATGTACTTTTTTGTCCTCAATAAACGTGGTCAAAGTCCAAGTCTCTCTCTTCTCTCTCCTCTCTCTCTCTCCTCTTCTCTCCTCTCTCTCTCCTCTCTCTCTCTCTCCTCTCCTCTCTTCACTCACTCACTTTCATTCTCCCCCTCTCCTCTCTCGCCTCTCTCTCTCCTCTCTCTCTTCCTCTCTCTCTCTCTCTCTCTCTCTCTCTCTCTCTCTCTCTCTCTCTCTCTCTCCTCTCTCTCTCTCTCTTCTCTCTCACTCTCCTCCCTCTCTCCTCTCCCTTCCTCTCCCTCTCTCTCCCCTTCTCCTCTCTCCCCTCTCCCCTCCCCTCCCCTCTCCCCCTCCCCCTCCCCCTCCCCTCCCCCTCACCTCCCCCTCCCTCCTCGCCCCTCCCTCCCTCCCTGCTCCCCTCCCTCCCCTCTCTTCCTCTCTCTCTCTCTCTCTCTCTCATCTCATTCTCTGATCTCATCTCCTTCCTCTCTCTCTCTTCTCTCTCCTCTCTCTCTCCTCCTCCTCTCTCTCTCTCCCTCCCCTCCCTCCTTCCCATCCCCCTCGCTCCCTCCCTCTCTCTCTCTCATCCTCTCGTCTCCTCCCCTCTCTCTTATCAATCTCCGGCCTACTCTCGTCCTCACTCGTCTCTACTCATCTCTTCTCGTCCTCTCGGATCTCACTGTCTCTTCTCTCATCCTCGGTCGTCACCGGTCTCCTCTTCTCGTCTCTCTCTATCTCTCTCTTTCTTTTTTCACTCTCACTTTCATAATTCCTCCCTCTCTCTTTCTC
>NW_020870459.1:60000-73267 GCF_003789085.1 Penaeus vannamei | reverse complement strand
TCCATACAATACAGTCTAATCTACGCGAACCTCAGGTCTTGATCCCCAAGGAATCCCTAACACGTTCATTATATGTCCGCCTCTTTCTCTCAATCATGTCAGCACTTTCCAATCCTCAATAGAGCGATGTCAATACGTCCAAGTCATAAACTGGTTCATGCCACCTTAACAATTAGTGACCGTAACGCTCTCCATAACTCGTCTCGTCAAAGCCCGGACCCTCAAAGCTTTCTGATCTACTAGACGTTTTCCCTCTCTCTCTTCAACCTCCTCTCTCTACTCTCTCTCTATCTCTCTCTCTCTCTAACGCTCTCTCTCTCTCTCTCTCTCTCCCTTTCGCCCTCCCTCAGCGTCCTCTCCCTACTGCTCTCCCTCCGCCCACTTCCCCCCTCCCTACCTCCCTGTCTCTCCTCTCTCACTCCTCTCTCTCTCTCTCTCTCTCTCTCTCTCTCTCTCTCTCTCTCTCTCTCAAATCTCTCTCTCTCTCTCTCTCTCTCTCTCTCTCTCTCTCTCTCTCTCTCTCTCTCTCTCTTCTTTCTTTTTCACTCTCACTTTTCATCCCCCCTCCTCTTTCTTCTCTCTCTCTCTTCTCTCTCTCTCTCTCTCTCTCTCTCCTCTCTCTCTCTCTCTCTCTCTCTCTCTCTCTCTCTCTCCTCTCTACTCTCTCTCTCCTCCCCCTAGCCTTCCCTCCCTCTCTCTCTCTCCTCTCTCTTCTCTTCTCTCTCTCTCTCTCTCTCTCTCTCTCCTCTCTCCTCTCTCTCTCTCTCTCTCTCTTCTCTCTCTCTTTCTCTCTCTCTCTCTTCGTCTCTCTCTTTCTCTCTCTCCCTCTCCTCTCTCTCTCTCTCTCTCTCTCTCTCTCTCTCTCTCTCTCTCTCTCTCTCTCTCTCTCTCTCTTCTCTCTCTTCTCTCTCTCTCTCTCTCTCTCTCTCTCTCTCTCTCTTAAACGAAATTAAATACAACCTAATCAGACCAAACCCCAAGCTACAGTCAGAAGTAAACAAAAAGAAAAAAAACAAAAAAAAACACACCGAACCCAAATCAATGCAAACTGAACCGAACCAAAAAACGAATTTGAACCCAGGTCAACCAAACTGAAACGAACCAAACTGAAATGAACCCGAAACCAGCGAAAGAAAGAAATGAACCCAGCACAACCCACGGAACTGTGAACCGAACAAATAGCCTAAACCAAAAACGAACCGAAACTAAACGAAATGAACCCAGAGCCTAATAACCCAAACTGAAACCGAACCGAATAAACCCAGCCAAATCGACCCAAACGGAACCGAAACTAAACGAATTGAACCCAGCCTAAGCAACCCAAACTGAAATGGACCTTTCAAAGTTACAGTTACCTCAGATATAAAAACGAAAAAGAAGAAGAGAAGAAAAAAGAAAAAGAAGAAGAAGAGGAGGAGAAAGAAAAGAAAAAAAAAAGAAAAGGAAAAGAAAAAGAAAGGAGGAAATAAAGAAATAAAGAATAATAATAAGAAAAAAAGAATGCCCCCGAGATACCGAGAATCTGTTGCCCTCCGTGTCTCTTCACTCCCCCCGCCCACGCGCCAAGCCCCTGGGATGACCGGCCCACATCCCGGCCCACTTGAGCACTGCGCCAGCCGCCCTGGCGATGACACGCGCACATTTTTGAAGTCCGCGCCCGATGAAAGTTTTTATGGATGCTTGCTCTCTTTCTGTCTTTCTTTCCTTCTTTCTGTCTATCTATCTATCTATCTATCCCTCTCTCCTCTTCTCCCTCCCTCCCCCCCTCCCTCTCACTCCCGCCCTCTCCCTCCTTTCCTCCCCTCTCTCTATCTCCTTCCCTTTCTCCTTTTACTTCTCCCTCCCTCCCCTCCCTCCTCTCTCTCTCTCTTCCCTCTCTTCCTTCCCTCCCTCTCTCGTCCAGCACGCCATTATATCAACTACACGCTGTTTCTCTTCATCTGAAACGCTGCATAACATCTATTAACAGTCTGCAATTAGCACCTTTAAATTGATAAGGTCACGCAGGTAAGGAACCTCTATGGCCCTTAAGGTTCTCTCTGTAAAGGGTTAGAGTTTAACCCTTCTTGTTGGTAAGTTATTGCTGTTGTTGGTTGGTTGCGTTTTTGTTGCCTCTTGTCGTGTTGTTTTTGTTATTATCGTTGTTGTTATTGTTATTGCTATTCTTGCTGGTGGTGCTGTGATTGCTGTTATTGTTTTTGTTATTATTTTGATTACTATTAATTTTCGCTATTACTATGATTGTTGTCGATATCTGTATTATTATTATGATTATGATTATTATTTTTTTCATTATTGTGTTTATTATCATTGACATTATCATTATCCTCACCATTATCATCATTTAGTCTATCACTATAACAAAGTCTACAACAGGGGAAATAACTATTGTTAAAAAAATAAACCTTACTCAAACGCCGACCTCACAGGAGAGAGTCAGTGAACTCAGCTGAACTGCATTTATACACTGAGATTGATATTCCAATTTCAGAGGAAAAAGAAAACAAAAAAGACAAAGAAAAAAAAATACAAAATCCGACTACGTTTTTTTCCCTCGTGTAATTTGGGGCCGCGCTCCACCCCCTGCAATTTCGCCTTGTTTGGGCCACCCACTAGGTTCCCGCGGCCCAAAACCTTTCGTTCGGGCGCTCCATGGATCAGGTATTTCGGCTCCCTTTGGAGTATTATTAGGGTGTCATCTATCCATTCATCTATCCATCTGTCTCTACTCTGTCTGTTATGAGAGGGTCGGCTATCCACTATTTTTTATTGGGGCGGCATCTGTCTACGGGATTCTCTTTGTATTATTAGGTTGTCATTTATTCATCTATCTACTTACTTGTTATAAGATTGTCATCTATCCAGTATGTATTATTAGGGTCTAATCTACTCACTGTATCCTCTATGTATCTTTAGAGAATAATCTATCTATTCACCTGTCAATTGCATCCCCAGTGTTATCTATAAACGGCATCGCTTGTGTATTATTAAAATGTCGCCTATCCATCCACCTATCTACTGCATCCTTTTGCATTATAGGAATGTGTAATATCCACTATTTTATTTATTCATCAGAGAGGTTATTTATCCATATATATTATTAGAATGCCATCCACACATTATACATAATCAGACAGCCATCTATCCACGGTATCCTTTCGCAAATCACCTATCCTCTCGTCTGTCCACTGCGAGCCACGGGCGCTCTTTGTCGAGTCGTTGGCGAGCACTCCCGGCGTCTTTTTGCGGCGCGTGTCTTGTCAGTCGTCGGCGGGGTTCGGCTGGGCGGGGGGGCGGGGGCGGGGCGGGGGGCGGGCGGGGGCGGAGGGCGCGGAGGAGCGATCGTCCTCGGTAGATGTGGTTTTCAGAGAGAGAGATAGCATACACACGCACACACGCAAGCACATGCTTACAAATATGCACGCACGCATATGCATATAAACGCACATACGTACGCGCATGAATGTATATGCATTCACGTACACGCACGCATGCACACACACACACACACACACACACACACACACACACACACACACACACACACACACACACACACACACACACACACACACACACACACACACACACAAAACACTCGAAACACAAATATATACAAGAGTCAAACCAAATCCGAGGTCGACATGGCGAGACACCCTCAGCCAGCGAGACAGGGACCCCGGTATACGCCCGCCACTCCATACAAATTATTTAAACGGTTGATTTAAGATTACCTTCGCACCCTCCCCCACCCCCCTTCCCTCCCCACACGTGTCCCAAGGTCGCCGTGGGATGTTTATCGTCACAGCAGCGCCCTCCTTCGCAAATGAGGGCGGTGACGAGGGGGCGGGGAAAAAAGAAAAAAAAAAAAGAAAAAAGGTCCAGGAGGAAAGGGGGAACTGTTGTATTTTTTCCGCCTTGCTCTTGTGCGGGGAACTCTTGCATTTTGTTTTGTATTTTGTCCTTTTAGTTGGCTGTTTATTGGTTTATTTTAGTTTTGTGTTATTGCGAACGGTTTGTGCTTGTTAGTGTTTGATTTTAAAAAAAAAATACTTTTCGGCATTTTTTACCCTTTCACTTTTGGTGGTAATCTTCCTTTTTTATGTAAGTTATACGTTTAGCTAATCATAGTATTTATTCGGGTTATATATTACCTTCCTTTTTTCTTATTTTGCGTCAGATATATTCCATTTACATACCTATTGCACCCAAATTGCAAGACCAGTACTCCGTGTCGAATCTTGGCCCAATCCTTATAATTATCCCCTCCCCTGCCTCTCCCCTTCTCCCCCCTTGTCCCCCTCCCCCTGTCTCTCTCTCTCTCCTCCTCCTCCTTCTCCCCCCCACTCCCCACCCCACTACACTCGCCATTCACCTTAATCAAGGTAAACAGGCTATTTGAATATCTCAGCAAAGCTCTTTTTTCTTTTTATTTTAGATGAAAAAAAGACAAAAAACAAAACAAAAAGAGACAAGAAAAAGACGAAAAGCCCGTCAAGGTGGGCGCCATTAGGACACATTAACGGCCGTGTCATCAGTCCCCGTCCGACATGGCCTGGGAACGCGCGAGGGATGTCGGGCCGGGGGGGGGGGTTGCCTTGCGTCTCGGGCTGAGGCTGGGATTCTGCTGGGGGGGGGGATTGCCTTGCGTCTCGGGGGGCTGAGGGTGGGGGGGATTGCCTTGCGGGGGGGCTGAGGGGGATTCTTGATTGCCTTGCGTCTCGGGGCTGAGGCTGGGATTCTGCGGGGGGTGGGGGGGCATGCGCGCGCGTGAGTTGTGGGGGGGGGGGAGAGAGGTGCGTGCGTGTGCGGTGGTGTGTGTGTGTCTGTGTCTGTGGCTATGTATGTATGTATGTATTTATGTATGGAGAAAAAGAGTGAGAGAAAGAGAGGGAATACAAAGGTAAAATTGACAGGGCTCCTTTCATCTATTCTTCGCCGTTCAAGCTACTTTGCATCTAGTATATTTTCCTGAATGGAAATGCTATCGTCTGGAGAGCGTAGACGTTGCTATGGAGACCTTGCCACCGTGCAACGATCGCGATAGACGGACATTTACACAGACCCGGCAATTCTTACGCGGCCCATCCTCCGAAAAGACATTTGCATAAGTCTTGTTGTCAAAGTAAGGCATGTCACAGTCTCCACCGTCGCTGACGTACCACCTTCTGCAGTGAAAAAAATGCTAATCTCGGGCCGTGTGACGCGCGGTGACAAAAGACCGAACACCCGCCCCGCCAGAACTGGACCGCGACCAAGAGAGAGACAAAAGAGGCAGCAGCATTATATCTGCATTGCATTAGCGAGGATGCGAGTGTACGGTGGCCACACGCGCGCTCCTTAATGATTTCGGGTCGACGGGGCTCTGTGTCGCAGTGGTGGGGAGGAGGAGGGGAGGGGGAGGAGGAGGGATTGGGGTGGTGGGGGAGGTGAGAGGAGGAGGAGACGGGGGCTGGACGAGGGGAATGGGTGATGTGAGAAGTAGGGGAGTCTGTGGAAGGGGAAGAGAGATAGTAGGGGAGGTGATGGGGAGGGTAGTTCGAGGGGAAAGGGATCGTGTAGGAGGGAGTAGTGGAAGAGGAAGGGAGGAAGTAAAAAAAAAAAAAAAAAAAGATGGTGGCAAGGGGAAGGAGAGTATAAGGGGGGTGGTAGGAGTAGCAGGGTCGGGAGGCTAGGGGCCAGGAGCAGTCTGTGGCACCAAGTTGGCACCATTTAGGCCTTCTGTTCCGCTCGTTGGGTGCTGCTGCTAGAGGCACGCGGAGGGCCGAGTGCCTCGAGTGGCAGCACGGATGAATGCTCCACTGACAACACCTCCCTTTCCCGCCGAGCATTCGCACTTCATGAACTACTCTTCCTTTGCTTTAATATTCCCCTTACCTCATTGTCCTCCATCCAGAATACAGATACTTGTGATTCGTCCTGACCTTACAACCACCAAGCCCTGTTAATTCTTCTTGCCACAAACAACACAAACGAAGCCTTTTTATTCATCTTGATCTCACAACAAACAGCGCAAACGAAGCCTTTTTATTCATCTTGATCTCACAACAAACAGCGCAAACGAAGCCTTTTTATTCATCTTGATCTCACAACAAACAGCGCAAACGAAGCCTTTTTATTCTTCTTGATCTAGCCACAAACAGCACAAACGAAGCCCGCCGCCAAGAGGACTCGACAAACAAACGGAATCGCACGTGGCTGCCCACCTTATTAGATCATACCAAGCTGGACCATCCCCCCCTCCTCTCCTCACCACCCTTAGCCCCCACCACCATACCAAGCTAGCCCCTTCCCCTCCTCTCCTCACCATCCAAGCCCCTACCACTACCCCCCCCTCCTCTCCTCACCACCCCTAGCCCCCTACCACCATACCAAGCTAGCCCCTCCCCCTCCTCTCATCACCACCCGTATCCCACTACCACTACACCCACCCCCTTCCTACCGCCTTACCCTCTCGGCTTTACCTGCAGCCGGTAAGTGGTCAGCCGGCGCTCGGTCTCCAGACGCCGAGGTACAGCCGGATTAGGGGGGAGGTTAATCTACTAAACCTCGGGGTCAGAGGGCCGTGTTGTTGCTGTTCCTCCAGACAGAAGGCGTCTGTAAGTGGTGATCGGGCTGATTGGAGGAGGGGGGTGGGGGGGCAGAGGGGGAGTGGGGAGAGGATGGGGGAAGGGAGGAGGTGGGGAGGGGGTTGAGGAGAGGATGAGGGAAGGGAGGTGGGGAGGGGGTGGGGGGGAGTGGGGAGAGGATAGGGATGGTGTTGAGGGGGAGTGGGGAGAGGATAGTGAGGGAATGGGGAAGGGAGGAGGTGAGGAGGGGGAAGGGTTTGAGAGAGAGTGGGGAGAGGATGGGGGAAGGGAGGAGGTGGGGAAATTGGGAGCTGATTGGAGGAGGAGGGGGAGAGGAGAGAAGGCTGAGGAGGAGGAGGAGATGGAAGATTGGATATAATTGGGAGTGGGGAGGGATAAGGGAGTAGGAAATGGGAGAAGGTTGTGGGGAAGGGAAGAGGTCTAAGAAAGGGATGGGGGGGGAAGGATGGGGGATGAAGAGAAGGGAAGGGAAGATGAGGATAAAGGAGGTGGGAGGAGGTAGAGGAGAGGATGTGTGAAGGAAGTGTATAGGCGGATAATGGGAGAAGAGGTAGGGGAGTGAGAAGGAGGGAGAAAGAAAGCGAGGGGATGGGGAAGGAAAGAGAACATAGAAAATAGGCAACAGAAAGAAAGAGAAAAGAGGAGGTAGGGATAAGAGGGGAGAGGGAGGGGGTAGATGTTGATAGGGATGAGGAGCAAGTGGTGAGGGGGAAGGAGGAAGTGAAGGGAAGGAGGGGGAGAAGAGGGAGGAAGGAGGAAGAGAAAGGGGAGGAGAGAAGGGAGAGGGGAGGAAGGAGGAGAGAAGGGGGAGAAAGAGGAAGAGAAAGGAGAGGAAAGAGAGAGAAGGGTGGGGGAGAGGGAAAGAAGGGGGAGGAAGGAGGGGAGGAGGGAGAGAGAAAGATAGTGTATATTGTGCACTGAGTCGATCCTGTTGACATCATTAACAAAAAATATTGCAACGCAAAAAGGGACTGATTTTTTGGGGGTGTTAAAGTTAATGATGCGCTACTGCCTTGTTTAATTTATTCAGATTCCTCGACCAAATTAGTTTAATTAATGGATGCATATATATACATTATCATTAAGAAGATAATTTGCCTGTCATAGCGAAGGCATTTTTATTCGATTTAATTTGCACCTAAAGCTAGACACTGCATATATATATATATATATATATATATATATATATATATATATATATATATATATATATATATATATATATCACAAAAAAACTTTGATACAGCAAAACACGCAATGACATAACACGGAGAGGCAAAAGATTACGCACGTGTCCGAACACAAGCGGCAAATTTGCGAACAATGATAATCGTGGCAACGGCGGGACGGACAGACAGGTTCTCGGAAGGCCGGGCGGTCGGTACTGGCTCAGGAACGCCGAGTGTGGATCAGCTGAGTCCGCGGGCGATCGCCGAGGAAATCGAAGTGGGGAATAAAAGTGGAAGAAGGAAGGTGGAGATGTGTTTAATTGGGAAGGAAGGGGATAGGAGGAAAGGATGGGAGGGAAGGAGGGAGTGAGAGAGGGATAGAGGGAAGGATGAAGTGAGAAATGGAGTGAAGATGAATGAGGGAGTAGAGGAAGGAAGGAGGGAGTGAGAGAAAGAGGGAGGGAAGGAGGGAGTAAGAGAGAGTGAGCGAAGGAGGGAATGAGAGAGGGAGGGAGGGAATGGGAAAGAAAAGAAAAGAAATGCTATTGATAAGAAATAAATAAATTCGATTAGAAAAGGATATATTACAGCAATATATATATATATATATATATATATATATATATATATATATATATATATATATATATATATATATCAACCAAAAAAATAAAGAAAACACGAAAACCTTTCGCCTCCTGTCTCAAAAAATGCGATGAAAAGGGGCAAAAAAGGCGAAAAAAAAAACGAAAAAAAGCATTCTCAGGTTGCTGGAGAAACTATCAGGTGACCCTAATTACAGGAGGACCCTTTAACCGCACTAACAAGCGGTTATTGTACTAAACAGCGTGATGACAGCAGGGCCCTTTGCTCCATAAACTCCACACGGGACATTAATAAACAACCGAAGTCACGCTAAATCTCGCAAACTCTCACGAATACTCGGACAGGAGCTCGGGGTTGGGGGAGGGGGGGAGGGGGGAAGGCAGGGATAAAGGTAATTGCTATGCTATAAGGGGGGAGGAGAATGGGGAGGTATAAATGACATAATTGGCCTGCTAGTTTGTGGAGGTGAGGTATTAGTAGAGTCGAGGTTCTCGTGCGTGTGTAAGATTTCCAGGATTATTTTTTTTCTATTGTTATCATTTATGTTCTAAGTTCGCTTCTCGTGAAATCCCCTGCATAGTCATGAGTTGGGAAGGGCGGGGTGGGGTGGGGTGGGGAGGTGGGGAGGTTGCGGCTCAAGTCATGTTTGTAGCGAATTAAAGAGCTTAAGTTGAGAAAGCTTTTGAGTTTGCCCCTCTCTCCTTCTCTCTCTCTTCTCTCTCTCTCTCTCTCTCTCTCTCTCTCTCTCTCTCTCTCTCTCTCTCTCTCTCTCTCTCTCTCTCTCTCTCTCTCTCTCTCTCTCGGGAAGGGGGAAAGGTTGCATTGATAACCCATGAACAATCGTATTCGTGTTGGACTCAGATAGCGGTACTTAAATTGTTTGTTTTGTATATGCTTCATTATTTTTCTCTTCCCATTTTGGTTTTGTTACCATCATTCAAATAATCTTTTTTAAGACTTATAAATCTACACGCTCTTCTGAATCGAAAAAGATGAAGCACTTATCCAAATCATGCATATACAAAAGAGGAATCCATGAATATTCACGAGAGAGAGAGAGAGAGAGAGAGAGAGAGAGAGAGAGAGAGAGAGAGAGAGAGAGAGAGAGAGAGGAGAGAGAGAGGAGAGAGAGAGAGAGAGATGGAGAGATAGGTAGATAGAGAGAGAGATATATAGTTAGAGAGAGAGATAGATAGATAGAGAGAGAGAGAGAGAGAAATAGAGAGAGAGAGAGAGAAAGTCTACAAATGGGCAGCATGACTCACGCAGGCGGTAGATGGCGCTCGCATGGTACTTGGCTTCGCGAAATCTTTACAGCAATTTGCACAAACGGACCGCCGCGCCCTCCGCTGATGTCAAGGAGCGATTTACAAGGTCTCGAGAGTGTCGAGGACGTGTTTTCACGACACTCGAGGAAATATCACGAATTCCGCGATAAAAAAGAAAAAAAAGATGTGGGGGTGGGATTTGTGTAATTTTGTATCTTAGTTTTGTGTTTGTGTTTATTTAGCTTTTGTTGTTTATTTATTTATGTTTATTCAGATTTTGTTGTTTATCTACCTATTTATTCACTATTTATTTGTTTATTTCTATTTGTTAATTCTTTTCTCTATTCGTGTATCTGGGTCTTAGTGTATTTTTTTTCTCTTGAATTACGACTGCGTGATTGGCTTTGTCCGGAGCCCCAGCAGCGCGGCCGCTTTCCCGTGGTCCTCGCATGCGGTTAACTGCCGACGCGTATTACCACCCACGGAGATGCATGTCCGCACCGCCCGCTGACACAGAACTATCGGCCACGCCCACGGACGCCCACCTCCAGGGCTCGCCGTGAGCGGTGTGGGCGGGGCGTGGGCGTGGGGGGATGGAGGCAGCGGCGGCGGTAGTCCCTTTCGGAGCCTGCAGCGAGCGACGGCGTGGCGCCCCGACGCTTAGCAGTCCCCGCCGCCTCATCAGTCTTGTTTATCTGTGTACGCGCGCCCGCCGTCGGCCCTATTGTTCTTCCCGCTCGGGGCGCGATGCCTAGGCGCCTTTTTCCCCTAGCGTCTCTCTCTTCTCCGTTCCTCTCTCTCTCTCTCTCTCTCTCTCTCTCTCTCTCTCTCTCTCTCTCTCTCTCTCTCTCTCTCTCTCTCTCTCTCTCTCTCTCTCTCTCTCTCTCTCTCTTTCTTTCTCTCTCTCCTCCTTTCCCTCTCTCTCCAGCTTTCCCTTTCATCACTCCCTCATTCTCACCCTCTCTTTTTATCCCTCCTTCCCCTCCCCCTCTCCTTCATCCCTCCCTCCCCATCCCCTTCTCCCTTCATCCCTCCCCACTCCCCCCGCCCCCCTCCCCCTCTCTCTCAAGGGGGGGGGAGGCGTTGATTGCTTCGGTTTTATCGGTGATTGCATTTCTCGGCGCCTGTTCTTTGTGTCTGCCGTTTGCTCTCCGTTCCTCGGCGGTCACTCGCGCTTTGGGTTCGTCTCTCGCGTCTTACTGTTCACTTTCAGTTCTAGTTTTGTTTTGTTTTGTTTTGTTCTGATTCTTGTCTGTTTGTGTTTTGTTTCATTGTTTTCTTGTTCTTTAATATTTCTCTTTTCTCTCTCTTCTCTCTCTCTCTCTCTCTCTC
The DNA here is from genome assembly GCF_003789085.1 of Penaeus vannamei. Taxonomy (NCBI): domain Eukaryota; kingdom Metazoa; phylum Arthropoda; class Malacostraca; order Decapoda; family Penaeidae; genus Penaeus; species Penaeus vannamei. The sequence goes on along the minus strand of NW_020870459.1, from coordinate 62,302 downwards.
TCTCTCTCTCTCTCTCTCTCTCTCTATATATATATATATATATATATATATATATATATATATATATATATGTATATATATACATATATATCCATCTCTCTCCTATCTATCCTCTCTCTCCTCTTCTCTTTCTCTCCCTGTCTCTCTCTCTCCTCTCTCTCTCTCTCTCTCTTCTCTCCTTTCTCTCTCTCTATCTATCTGTGTTTCTTGCCCTTTTCTCTCTTTCTTTATCTATCTCGGTCTCTTACTCGAAAGCCAATTCTTGTGTTTATATTAACCCTTGCAAATAGTGCTAAGCCTCACCCCTGTCGGTATCTTGGAACCTTTGAATGGGAGCGTCATGGGATAAACGAAAATAGCCTTTATTTATTCCCGTCTTTCGGCACTAAACGTTTTCTCTTCTGCGGTAAAATTAGAGAGAGAAATTTTCCGATGTATGTAATTGTATGCAGATTTTTTCCCGCTGCAAGAGTACTCTGCACAGCTCTTGTGTGATCGCAAATTTTCTTTAAATTTTTCTCTCTCTGCATGTTTGTATTCTGGGATGGAGATATTTGAACGAGTGTGGGTTGAAGATTTAAAGATTTATTTTCGAATTGAGCAAATACTTTCGGCATCTTGTGCAATCTTAATCCTTCAACCTCTCTTTTCTTTATTTGATTTTATTTGATTTTATCCATTTTCAATTTTTTTTTATCACGTGTATGTATATATTTTAGCGAATATTTTCTGCATGGCTGATTCAATTGATTCCTTTTTGCTTTTCTATTTTGTTTCGTCTGTTCACTGTTCATCTGTTTATTCTGGAACTAAGAAAAGATTTTTTTCTTGTTTTGCGTAATGACTATATATTTTACATTTTATATATATCCTTTCATCTTTATATTATTTTTTTTCGCACTCTGTAACAAAGAAATATAATATAGTAGTCTGGCGCGGAAGAAATTATTGAGCCACCTTCACCTCTTTACTTTATGAGGAAAGTCTCATTAAAACACAAAGATGCATTCATCTTTTACGACTTATAAAAGCAATCGAACCCCGACGTGCTTGTGCTGCGAGACTCGACACGCGATGGCCGGGCGCGGAGGCAACGCGCGGCGAGAGGAACGCGGTGTATCGAAACGGGCTCGGAATGCATGGCTTCGGAGCTTCGGATGAAATGGCTCGGTGGAGTGTCGGTTTCGGTTTGAGTTGACGTCATTCGTATAGATAGGCGGTTTTGAAGCCTTTTTTTCCCTTGTGCGCGCGCGCGTGTGTGTGTGTGACAGAGAGAGAGAGAGGAGAGAGAGAGAGAGAGAGAGAGAGAGAGAGAGAGAGAGAGAGAGAGAGAGAGAGAGAGAGAGAGAGAGAGAGAGAGAGAGAGAGAGAGAGAGAATAGAAAAAAAATGTAAATTAAAATGATAGTTCTATTTCATGCTGTTGATGGTAGACTTTGTTGATTTTATGGTTCATGAACTTCAATTATGTTCTTACATTTCCTTTTTTCTTTCTTGCAGGTAATATGACCGATACATTTGTGAAAACATCTTAAATTGATTATCAGGTAGAGTCGTTTTACCTTTTGTTTTTACCTCTCGTTTTAAAATTCTCCTTATCGCTTTTTCCCTTCTTTCTCCTTATTTTTTCTCTGCTTCTCTCTCTCTCTCTCTCTCTCTCTCTCTCTCTCTCTCTCTCTCTCTCTCTCTCTCTCTCTCTCTCTCTCTCTCTCTCTCTCTTCATTTCTCTCTCTTCTCTCTTTCATCTCTCTCTCTCTCTCTCTCTCTCTCTCTCTCTCTCTCTCTCTCTCTCTCTCTCTCTCTCTCTCTCTCTCTCTCTCTCTCTCTCTCTCTCTCTCCCCTCTCTCCTTCCCTCTCCCACTCCCGGGTCCCGCCCTCGCTTCCATCCACACCCTCCCTCTCTCCTTCTTCCCATCCCTTCCCTCCCTCTCTCGCTCCCTCCTTCCTCCTCCCACACCCAGGCCTTCGCTGGCATTCCTTCCTCCTTCGAGCTCCCCCTCCCAGCCCCCCCCCACACACACCCAGGCCTTCGCTGGCATCCCTTCCCTCCTTAGGACTCCTGCCGCCGATCCTTCACTGTCTCCCTTATCCGAAGGCGAGTCACAGGATCTCTCCGGGTGGTCCGCCAAGAGCCCCCTTGCTTGGACGATGCCGCCCTCGTGCCTGCGCCCCGTCAAAAGGGGGGGTGGGGGTGGGGATGGGGCTGCTTGCTTGTGGTGGGTCGTGGGTGGGCGAAGTGCGTGGGACTGCTTGCTTATGGGTGGGCCGTGGCATTGCTTGCCTGTGGGTGGGTCAGGGACTGC
>NW_020870459.1:37500-55000 GCF_003789085.1 Penaeus vannamei | reverse complement strand
TACTCTCTCTCTCTCGCTCAACCACACAACACACACTTCTCCTCTCGTGTTTGTGTCTATGCCTAGCTTTGTCCTTGTCCCGAATATGCAGCTGTCCTTCGTCGTCCTCGCCTTCTCTTTCTACTTCTCCTTCTCCGTCATTCTTTCTTCTCCTCCGTTCCTTTTTTCTTCTTCTTCTCCTTCTCCTTCTCCTGCCACCTCTCTTCTCATATTCCCCCTCTTGTTCATTCTTCCTTCTTCCATCCTTCCTCCTCTTAGTCTTCATCTCCTCCCTCCCTTTCTCCTCTTCATCCCTTCTTCTTCCTTCCCCTCCTCATCTTTATCCTCCTCCACCTCTCTTCCTTCTTTCTGCCTCCCTTCCTCCTCCTCCTCTTTATCCCTTCTTCCTCCTCCTTCTCCTTCCCTCCCCATCTTCCTCCTACTCCTTCTCTTGCTCTCCCCCCTCCTCCTGATGGCATAAGTACAAACGCTGTATAGTATATGTGTGTTGGGAGGGGGAGGGGGCAGTAGAAGAGGGAGGGGTATGTAAGGGTGGGTGAAGTGAGGTAGGAGGGAGGGAGAGTTGATGAGGAGGGACAGGCAAGGGGAGGAGGGTGGAGGGTGGGTGTCGTTACTGTTTTGCATGAGGTGGAAGGAGAGGAGGAGAGGGAGGAAGGGAGGGTGGGGTAATGCAATGCTTAAGGGAGGGTGTGTGTCCTATCGACACCTGCCACTCCAGATTTTTTTTCATTTTTTTTATTGTTTTTTTATTGTTTTTTTTTTTTTTTTTTTTTTTTTTTTTTTTTTAGGGAGGGAAGGGTCTTTTCTGTTCTAATTTTTTTTTTTTTCTCCAGTTGCTTATTATTTTTTCTTTCTTTTTACTTATCTCTTTTTTTTTTAGGGGAGTATGAGGGAGGATATTATACGATAGGATATCAGTGTCACCGTTATATATTTTTTAAATCAATTTTATCATTATCTTGACCATCGCGTCGTCAAATGCGATCATTGTAATAAATACCACTATCTCACGGTCCATCTCCTTTTTTTATCTCTGTCTTTATCTGTCCATCCATCTCTTCGCTACCTACTCTTCTCTCTCTCTCTATCTATCTATCTATTTACCTACATACCTACTTCTCTCTCTCTCTGTCTCTGTCTCTCTCTCTCTCCTCTCTCCTCTCTCTCTCTCTCTCTCTCTCTCTCTCTCTCTCTCTCTCTCTCTCTCTCTCTCTCTCTCTCTTCATCCTCTCTTTCTCCCTCCCTTCTGTCTTTTCTCTCTCCCTACTCTCTCTCTCTCCTCTCTCCTACTTCTCCTCCTCTCTTCCCCTCCCCCCTCCCCCTCTCTCCCTACTCCCCTCCCGCTTTCTCCTCTCTCCTCTCTTCCTACTTCTCCCTCCCACCCTCCCTCCCTCCCATGGACACTGCACAGCTCCAGATGCAACCGCTAACATTAGTCCTAACAAGGCTTTCTGTTAAGCTGGATGTGTTTTGTTTGCTCTCCATCGAAGTGTGTCGAATGCCCTGTGTTTGCCGTAAGCGTGTACCCATAGGATCTCTTGCGTTTGGGTGGGGTGTATTTGGTTATGTTGGCGGTTGTCTTAAGGCTGTGTTTGCGGTGTAGTTTGATATGGAAGGGGAGTTCTGAGGTATCTGCGGTGTGCTAGATCGTGTTCTTGTTTTGTTTTTGTTTGGCTGGTTGGTTACTTTCGTCTTGTACGAAATTGTAGCTTTGATTTTTGTTCATTATGCACATTTGTTTGTTGTGTGTGTGTGTGTGTGGAATTTAGTAGAATGGAAATGAATTGATCAAAATGTCTCTGTTGTTTTCATTTGCTATGGGAATAGGTTGAAGGTCTGATCGATTGATTCCTCAGTATGGATAGACGATTACAAAACGCCAACGCTAATGATAATTGCACTGGGAGTGACGGGGTTCTATGAGGCGCGAATGATCTCCATCGTTATGACCTTCTATGCCATTATCGTATGATTAAGGCGCTTGATTACAGCCAGCTGTAATTAAAGCGCTCCGACCACGATCATTAACGTAGCAATCGGCATTTCCCACGTCCTCCAACCTCGCGAGGTCAGCAGCCACTCCTCCGGCATCACAGGTCACCGGCGGAGGTGTGGGAACCGCGCCTCACAAGAGGAGTTCTTGTTCCTCGCCGGTGATGTACGGGGCTGAGGCTGACGAGATCCCCTGGGGCAGGATCGGGGTATCGGCGTCGGTTTCCCACGCTGGCGCAACGCTTGGCAGGCGGGCACACGGGCAGGCGGATGGCACTCCGAGCAGAAGAGGCTGGCTTGTATCGCATTGTTTTCTCTCACGTTTGATCTCCTTCGAAGCAATAATCTCGTGGTGTCTGCATCTCCCTTTTGAGGAGGTGTCTGGGCGGGGCCGCGGGACGGGGCGCCGGAAGTGCGCGGCTCGTTTGTTGTGGGCGCCGCGGCTCCTGTGCGTCGCTTTGGGGCCGAGGGACTGGGAGACGCCTGTCCTGAGGGGGCGTCGGGGACACTGATCGGAGGTTTTCTTTTCTGAATGGAAATTGGAATTTGCAGTTGTAAGTAACAATTTGTACATAATGTGTATGTATATGTATGTGTGTGTGTGTGTGTGTGTGTGTGTGTGTGTGTGTGTGTTTATTTGTGTCTGTGTAAATAGATAATGCGTGGGTGGGTGGCCGCGCGGATTCTTTCATTGATGTATACATGCATATATGTGTAAAAGAGGAGAGAGAGAGAATGAAGAGATGAGAGCGAAAAGAAGGAAGCAAGATACAAGTGACAGCCCAGAGCCCGGCGGTGCGACCCAGGCCCCACCGCCGCCCACACCTCGCCTGGCTAAGAAGTAGCGGATAAAGGGCGGCGGCGCTGGCACCTTCAGAGGCGGCTCTAATGACCTCCTTGGCACTGCGCAGCCCGACCCGCGGCCCCGGGGGACGTCAAGCCCTGCGTCTCCCGCCGCTCGGTTGCACAGGAGATTCCTTCAGGATGCGTCTGAGCGAAGCTGGATGACGTCACGCTGACGTGTGGTCGAAATAGATTAAGGCTTCGAGGAAGGGAAGGGACGGGGGGGGGGGGCGCTCCTCCGCGCTCCTTTCAGCCGTATTTCCGTTGTGTATGTGTGAGAATAATATTTATATATATATATAGTATATATATATAATATATATATATGTATATATATAATATGTATAATATATATATATATATATATATAATATATATATAGTATAATATTATATATATGTATGTTATTCTATATGTATATATAATATATTATATATATGTATATATATATGTATATATGTATATATAATATATGTATATATGTATGTATATATATAATATTTAATATACTATTTATATATATATTTATTATATATATATATATGTTATATGTATATATATGTATATATATGTATATATATATGTATTATAGTGTATTATTGTATATATGTTATTGTGTGTGTGTGTGTGTGTGTGTGTGTTGTGTGTGTGTGGTGTGTGTGTGTGTGTGTATATAATAGTATATAATATATATAATATATATATATATATATATTATATATATAATATACATATATATATATATGCTGCATATATATATGCATATATAATATATATTATATATATATATATATATATATAATATATATATATATGTATATATATACTATATATACTATATATATATATATATATAAATATATATATACACACACACACACACACACACACACACACACACACACCACACACACACACACACGCACGCACGCGCACGCACACACGCACACGTACAAAACGCACACGCACACGTAAACGCACACACGCACGCGCACACCGCAAAACGCACACGCACACGCACACGCACACGCACACGCACACGCACACACACACACAACCACACACACACACACACACACACACACACACACACACACACACACACACCACACACACACACACACACATGCATTTGTGTGTGTGTGTGTAATGTATATATATATGGTATAGTATCAACACGGTAGAGTGTTTTTCCATTAATCATGTATGTATATACATACATATATATGTATAACACACACACACACACACACACACACCCACACACACACACACACACCACACACACACACACACACACAACAACACATATATATATATATATATATATATATATATATATATATATATATTTATATATATATATTTACATATATATACTTTATATATATGTGTATATGTATATGTACATATACATGCATAATCATCACATACACGCACACAGTGTGTGCGTTTATTTTCATGTATATTTTATGTAAATGCGTATTATAAGAGTACCATATAAGGCTTTAGAAACGATTGCAGCTGCATTTGCAATATATTTTAGGAACATCAGACTCATTAGCAGGTCGAAAAAATGCTGAAATGCTTGCTAATTAAGAGCCAAATGCCAGTCAGAGCTCGGCGTCAGTTTGTTATTTGGCGATTATGCTCTAATCCCCAGTCAGTGATTGGCCGATCAAGCTGACGTGCTGTTGCGACCAGATGTTCGGGCGAAGGAAGTGGGCAAGGATTGGGAATGGGATTTGCGTTGGCCTGTGGGATTGGGTGGAGGATGGCGCGTGTGGGATTTTTTTTGGTGTGTGTGTGAGAGATGGAGAAAAAGAGGGAGGGAGGAAGGAGATAGAAATGTGTGTGTTTGTGTTAGAGAGAGAGAGAGATGGAGGGACAGACAGAGACAGAGACAAAGTAAGTGAGTGAGAAAGTGCGAAAGCGAAGAGAAGAGAGAAACAAGAGAGAAGAAAAAAAAGTATAGAGAAATAAAAGCAATGCCGAGACAGATCTTAAATCATCCCAACATACGCAAGCTGCAGAACGAAAGCCAGGATCAAAATGGAGAAAAACACAACAAAAAAAGCGGGGGGGGGGGGGGTTTTAAGTGCCCTCATTATTCACCCAAAGTAGGGCATTTCAAAGCCCGATCTCCTCTTATCATCTCCAACCAATGATCAAGGGATATGAGATAAGGCATAAAACATCTCACTCACTTTGGACACTTAAAATACCGTCTTTTTCTCGGTCTACCTTTTTTTTTCTTCTTCTTTTTTAGTGGGCACTCACTCACTCTTGCTCAGGAGAGGCCGCGCAGGGCATCGTCGTCCTATACGAAGTGAAGCTGCAGGAGGGCGGAAGCGAAGATACTTTCTCGGTGGATTTCGTAGGATGTAGGAAGACAAGAGGGAAGAAGATAGAGAGGGAGAAGGAGAGAGAGAGAGTTAAAGTGAAAGGGTAAGGGAGGGAGAGGGAGAAAGAGAGAGAGAGAGGGGGTTAAAGGGAAATGGAAGGGAGGGAAGGGGAGAGAGAGGAGAAAGGAGAGAGAGAGAAGGGGGGAGAGAGAGAGAGGGGAGAGAGAGAGAAGGGGGAGGGAGAGAGAAAAGAGGGAGAAGAGAGACGAAAGGGGGAGAGAGAGAGAAAGGGGGAGAGAGAGAGAAAAGGGGGAGAGAGAGAAAGGGGAATAGAGAGAAAGGAGGGAGAGAGAGCAGAAAAGAGGGAGAGAGAGGAGGGAAAGGCGGGAGGCCGAGAGGAAAGGGGGAGAGAGAGGAAGAGAGAAAGAGGGGACAGAGAGAGAAAGGGGGAGAAGAGAACGAGAAAGGCGGCGGAGAGGAGAGCGAGAGAAAAGGGGGAGAGAGAAGAAAGGGGGGAACCGAAGAGAGGAACAGAAAAGGGGGAGAGGGAGAGAGAGGGGAAGAGGGGGAGGGCGCGAGGGAGCGAGAGGTGAAGAGGAGAGAGAGAAAGGGGGAGAGAGAGGAGAGGGGGGTCGGGTGGGGGGGCGACCGGGGGAACACAAGCAGGAGAGAAATCCCAAAAAAGAGAGGAAAGGGGGTGGAGAGAGCGCAGCGGACGAGAAAAGGGGGGTAATAGGGAGGGAGGAGAGAAAGGGGGAAGGAGGAGAGAGAAAGGGGAGAGAGAGAGAAGTGGGGGCAGAGAGAGAGGGAAGGGGAGAGAGAGAGAAGGGGTGAGAAGAAGAGAAAAAGGGGAAGATAGAGAGAAGGGGCAGAGGAGAGAGGAGAAGAGAGACGAGAGAGCAGAGAGAGGGAGCAGGAGAGAGAGAGAGAGGAGGGGAGGGAGGGAGGAGGGAGGGAGGCGAGGGAGGGAGGAGGAGGGGAGGGAGGGAGAGAGGGGAAGAGAGAGAGGAGAGAGAGAGAGAGAGAGACGAGAGAGGAGAGAAGAGAGAGAAGAGAGAGAGAGAGAGAGATGAGTGAGTGAGTGGAGTGAGTGAGCTGAGTGGAGTGTTAAAGAGAAGTGAGAGAAGAGGGAGGAGAGAGAAGAGAGAGAGATCAAAGAGCAAAGGGAAAGGGAGGGGGGAAGGCGAGGGAGAGGAAAAAGGAGAAAGAGAGACGAGTTTTAAAGAGGAAGTGGAGGGAGGAGGGAGGCGTTTGTAGCAGATGATCGGAGTATAAGAATAGAGAATAAGTGAGATTGTAGTCAAAGGGAGAGGGCGGGAGNGAGGAGCTAGAGACAGACATAAAGACAGAGACAGACATGAAGACAGAACGGAGACAGATGAAAAAGAGAAAAGAAAAGAAAAAAAAACAAGAACATAGTAAAAAAAAGGATAATGAAAGAAAGAAAAAAAGACAGAGACAGGCACAGACAGACAGACAGGCAGACAGATTACCAGAGACAGCAGAAGAAGATCCAAAATGACGTCACCTGCAACCCGATGCGGCGACAGAGCGAGGCCAGAGGATCCAGCGGCGATTAAAATGGCCGCCGAGATGCTGTTCATTAGTCTCCGCCGATTATTAATCCCGAGACGCCCCCTCCCTCCCCCCCTCCCCTCCTCCCGGTTGCCGCTTGCATCGCCAGGCAAAGCGGCCGAGATAAGAGATATGAGAGAAGCCCAAATTGGTATCGCTTCGGCTTCGGCCCGTTGGGTAGGCTTCGAGGCTTCACTGGCGAGGAGATGTGAAGGAGAGGAGGAGGAGGAGAAGAAGAAGAAGAAGAAGAAGAAGAAGAAAAAGAAAAAGAAGAAGAAGAAGAAGAAGAAGAAGAAGAAGAAGAAAAGAAGGGAAAAAAGGGATGATGACGAAAAAAAGGAAAAAAGGAGGGGGAGGAGAAAAAAAAGATGATATGAAAAGGAAAGCAAGAAAGGATAATAATAATGATAATGATAATAATAACAACAATAATAATGATAATGATAATAAGGAGGAGAAGAAGAAATAGAAAATATGAAGAAGAAAAGAAAGAAAGAGAGAAGATGGAGAAGAAGAAAAAAAGAAAGGAGAATTAGGGAAAAAGGTGAGAAAAAAAAACAGAGCTAAAACCAAGAAAGACAGATTATGAATAAAGCATAGACATTTCCGCATTTTGGACGTCAACTGAGACACTTCGAGAACATTACCGGTTGTCCGGCTCCTTCCCCAAAAGGTGTTGGTGATGCCCGATAGATGGCTCTGCTGCAACCGGTCTCTGGGAGATATTGGGGTAAATTTCACTTAATAGGGAGGGGGAGGAAAGTGGGAGGGGGAGGAGAGAAGGAGGGGGAGGGAAGGAGAAAAGGAGAGGGGTGGGGAGATAGAGGGAGAGGAGAGAGAGAGAAAGAGAGGGGAGGGAGGGAGAGAAGGTGAGGGGCAGGGGAGGAGGGGAGGGGGAGGGAGGAAGGAGAAAGGGAGGGAGGAGAGGAGAGGTGGAAGGGGGGAAGGAATGGGAGGGAGAGAAGGAGAGGGGGAGGGAAGGAAGAGAAGAAGAGGGGGAAGGAGGAAGGAAAAGAAGATTGAGTGGGGAAAGGGGAGGGAGACAGGAATGAAAGGAGAAAGAGTGGGAAAGAGGAAGAGGAGGAGAGGGGATAGGAAAAAGTTAAAGAGAAAAAGAGAGAGGGAAGCAGGGTAGGGGCGAGAGAGGGAAGAAGGAAAGGACAGAGTGGGAAAGAAAAAGAGAGTAAGAGCGAGAGGGAATAAACAAGGGTAGAAGGGAAGAAAAGGAAATGGAAAAGAGTTAAAGAGAAAGAGAGGGAAGCAGGGAAAGGCCGAGAGTGGGAAAGAAGGAGAGAGGGAAGAAGGGAAGAAACATCCAAAACAAAAGGAAAATTGAAGTAGTAACTGAGATGATTATATATCAAAGAAGTAAATAAAATAACGAAAAGGTGATAATAACACCAAGGTACAGTTCGAGAAAATTTGAATCAAGTGGATTTGAATTTGAATTTAGATTTAGTGGACAACTTACGTTTGCCTTTGAGCCCGTTGCCCAAAAAAGGGAAAAAAATATGATGATAACAATAATAATGATGATAATAATGATAATGATAATGATAATAATGACAATGATAAAAATTACAATAATGATAATAATGATAGTAATAATGATAATAAAGAATAAATAAATTAGCTCAAACCACATTTAAAGCGCCGAGTTTTCTGACTGCGATTTCTCTTCGATGCAACTATTTTGTTTGTTGATTTGCCACAAGTATTTTAGAAGATATAGGTCACCATTTAGATAATAAGATACTTTGATAGGGGTAGTGATTGATTGATATACAGATGGGTAGATAGATAAATAGATAGATGGGTAAATAGATAGTGAGACAGAGCAATACAGATATATATTGATATATATTGTATATAGAGAGAGTATGAGTCAGGCAGACAGAGAATGCGAACATGTAGCAGACAATAAACATTAAAAGACAATAAACAAGATAGAAACCGAAGACCGAGCAGACGAACACGAAAAAATAATGATCATGAAAATAACACTGCGAGCGAACAGAGAACGCCGAACACAACACGCGGAGCTTAGCACGAGAGAACACCCACGGCGAGTTTCGATGCCGAGGGATCGTGGACTTTCAAAACAATAAACATGTTTCGATCGTGTTATTGTGGGACGGGTAACACGGTGTCTGGATCGTCTTTTTGTGGGACGGATAACACGGTGTCTAGATCGTGTTATTGTGGGGCGGATAACACTGTGGGATATAAAGTGATGAAGGCAGTAATGGCGTGAATGTTTACAGTGGTGATGTTAATGGTTGGTGATGATGTCTTGTTGCACTGGGAGAGGAAATGTGTGGTCTGGGGCTGGTTATTTTGTAGGTTGTTGTTATTGTTTTGTTGTTTTCGTTGTTGTTGCTGTTGTGTTTGTGATAATCGGGACAGGTGTATGTTATTTTTTCGATGTGTGACTTCAAGCATGAAATGATTGTAAAGTGATTTTGGTGATGATAGAAATTATATCATTAGAAATTATTAACTCTTAGGATTAATAGGAACTAGTAATGGTAATGATGAGGATAAATGGTGCTGATAATTATAGGTAATAACAAAGATGATAAACTGCATTAACTATTTGGTTAAGAGTAGTCAATATGTTATTCATGGTATTGGTACGAGCATTTACAACCATGACGGTAGCAGACAGATGCATACTTATTACCGCCTTTCCTTTAAATGAATAGCCCTAATGAATACCAGTGATTAATTATGTAAACCTAAAAATAATTTCATTCAAATTTCTGGATAAAAAAAAAACTAATTTACTATTTCCAAGAGACGAGTGACGTCATTCGAAGAGTCAGAGGTCCCGCAAACAGCCCGGAACATAACGTAACAAAAGCCGTCAAAAGATTTGTTTATGCAAACATCTCCCAACACCAATCCCCCGCACCCCCGCCCCTACCCCCTTTCCAATCGTTCGGCGCCGCTCCCCTCCCCCTACGTCCCTCCCTCGCCTCTTACCCCCACCCCTGCCCCTCCCTTCGTCCTCCCCCCTACCTCCCCCCCCTTTCGCCCGGAGTTCGTCATAAACGGGGAAGATCTCTCACCTCCCGGATTTTCGACCTTTGTTTACGATTCGACCGCGATCTGCGTTGCGCGGAGGGGACGACGGGGGGAGACGGGGGTGAGAGGAGAAGGGAGGAGGGTTGAGAGATGATGGAGGAGAGAAGAGGAAGGAGGGGGTAAGAAGGAGGAAGGAAGGAGGGTGGAAGAGGAGAGAGAAGGAAGGGAGAAGGGACGTGGGAGAAATTAGAGAGAGGGAGGTAGAGAGGGGAAGAAGGAGGAGGAATGGAGGGAGGGAAAAACAGACAGAAACACAGACGAAAAACAGATAGAGAAAGAAAGAGAGAGAAGAGAGAGAGAGAGAAGAGAGAGAGAGAGAGAGAGAGAGAGAGAGAGAGAGAAGAGAGAGAGCAGAGAGAGAGAGAGAGAGAGAGAGAGAGAGAGAGAGGAGAGAGAGAGAGAGACAGAGAGAGAGAGAGAGAGAGAGAGAGAGAGAGGAGAGAGAGAGAGAGAGAGAGAGAAAGAAAGAGAGAGAGAGAGAGAGAGAGAGAGAGAGAGAGAGAGAGAGAGAGAGAGAGAGAGAGAGAGAGAGAAGAGAGAGAGAGAGAGAGAGAGAGAGAGAGAGAGAGAGAGAGAGAGAGAGAGAGAGAGAGAGAGAGAAAGACATACTTCACAGCTCAAGTTGAATAGAGTTGAAAGGAGTACTCTTGTTGCGTTTTTCCCTTTGGGTTATCACGAGAAGGAATGCTTCGGGATTTCTTTTCGCCTTTGTGTTTGTATTTCTTGATTTAAGGGAGAGGGGGGGGGAGATAGAGAAGGGGGAGGAGAGAAATAGAGAGGAGAGAGAGAGAGAGGTGGGATAGAGAGGGTGAGGAAGAGGGAGAGAGGAAGATGGAGAGAGAGAGAGGGAGAGGAAGGAGAGAAGAGATAGGGAAAGAGAGAGAGAGAGAAGGAGATGGAGAGAGAGAGTTTGAGAGGGGGGAGACAGACAGACAGACAGTCAGAGGAGAGTGAAAGAGGGAGAAGGGAGAAAAGGGAAACAGAAGGGAAAATGCTTAAGAATATGGAGAAAAAGATCCCTACAGACAAGGAGAGAGGGAGACAAATCACACCCTCACCCAACTTCCTTTCTCCCTTCCCCCTCCCTACGCTTTCCCCACCCCCTATTTCCCCCTCCCGCCCTCTTACCCCATCCCTCACTCTTTCCCCTTAACCTCCCCACACGCACCCTCCAACCCCCCCCCCCCCTCGTTCCCTCCCCTGCCCGCGCTCCCCAATAAACAAAAGACGATCTGCACCTCTCTTGTTTAGCGCCGACTTGCATTTGTTTTTGCTCCGCTGACGTCTGGGAGTTTTAACCACGATCCCCGAATCCCCGCCTGTGGATCCCGGGATTGAGGCGAACACCCTTTAATGTGTTGCGTGGCTTCGGGAAGGCGGGGTTTGGTGTGTGAGGCTGCGGGACACGGATGCCTGTTGCAAATGCCCCCTGACGCTTTTACTGTGTTTCACTTTTGTTCTTTTCTCTCTCTCTCTCTCTCTCTCTCTCTCTCTTTTTTTTTTTTTTTTTTTAAGGGGTATTTTTTTTTTCTTTCGGTTCATTTTTTCTTGTTTCTTTTTTGCGTTTTTGTTTGTTTCTCTTTTTTCTCTCCATTTTTATATGTCTTTGTTTCTCTCTTTTGGTTCTTCTTTCATTCTTTTCTTTATCTTACCTTCTCCTTTTTTCGCTTTTTTTGTTTTTTATTTTTTCTCTTGTATCCGAGAGCGGTTGGTTTCCCTTCGATTAAATTCCTCGGTGATTTTAATCTTGTTATTACTTTTTATTTCATGATTTTTTTTTCTTCAGATATTGTTATTTCAAAGATGTGTTTATTTAAGGCCAATTTTGTTCTGATTAAGTTCCTGTTGCTGCTTTTGATTGCGAATATTAGTAAACTCATTTTTCTCTCTCTCTCATTTTTGCAGGTAATGTGACTGCTGCTTTTGTGAGGATGGAATGGAATCGATTGCCAGGTAGAGATATTTGCCTTGTTTTTGCCTTTTGTTAAAAAAAAATGACTTTCATTTTCTTCTACCTCCTTCTGTATGTCTGCCTCTGTATGCTCTCTCTCTCTCTCTCTCTCTCTCTCTCTCTCTCTCTCTCTCTCTCTCTCTCCTCTCTCTCTCTCTCTCTCTCTCTCTCTCTCTCTCTCTCTCTCTCTCTCTCTCACTCATTCACTCACTCCCTCTCTCTCACCCACCGTCTCCCCTTTCCCCTCCCTGTCACTCCCTCCCATCCTTCCTCCCCACCCACCCCCTTCCTCTCCCTTCCCCCATCCCCCCCCTCCCTCCCTCCCTCCCTTCCTCTCAATCCTCTTTTCTTCATTATCCTCCCGATTGCGACTGAATTTACGAATATCAAGATAGTAACAGTAAATCCTTCACTGATATATACAAAGCCATTAAAACGCCTGCCAGATCACAAATATATATGTATGTATATTGCTTGTTTGTGAACCCTGGCGGCAGTGTGTTTGCTTAATCGTATCGCGAATTTATTAAGGTTTTAATCTTGTAAGATGCAAATTATTGGGTGCTTAAGGTTGTTGTACGAAGATTAGATATATTTATTATCAGGTCGGTTTCGGAATTCCGATGTGGAGGTTAAAGAAAAAAATGTTATTATTATGTTTATTTATTTTATTTGTTTATATTGCAGTTATGTTTAGTTTTTTCTGCTCTCAGTTTATATATTTATTTATTTTTCAGTTTTATTTACCTATTTGTCAGTTATTATTATTCGTTTTTTTATTTACTTTTTCAGTCATGTAAGAAAAGAAATTGATGTTGGATGATTTTATTTTGTTGATCGATAAATAAGTATGTGATTATCCGTTTGGAAGTTAAATCGGGCGAAACGTTAATGATGTATCTATTTAAAGCGAATTATTTGAGGATTACACGGGCTTTGTTCTTAAGTTGGTTCTTGTTTCGTAAACTCTTCTTGGTAGTCGGTGTATGTTTATGGATTTTCTTTCTCCATTTTTTATTTTTATCTTCAATTTTCTTTTACTTCGCTTTCTGAGTCCTGTCCTTCTACTTCCTCTATTTCTTCCTTCTGCTCGTGCTCTTCTTCTCCTTCTTCTTTCCTTTTCTTCTTCCTTCTTCCCCACTTCCTCCTTTTCCTTTTTCCTCATCCTTTTCATATTCCTCAACTCAGCTCTTGTCCTCTTCACCTATTTTTCTTTTTTTTCTTCTTTTTCATCCATCCTCGTATTCTTCCTTCTTCCTAATTTTTAGTCTCCTGTTCACCCTCACCCCCGTTCCCTCCTTTCTACCTTCGTCTCACAATCTTCCTCCCCTTCACCCTCCCTTCCCCCCCACCCATCCTCCCGTTTTCCTTCTCCCCCTCTCGTTTCCCTCCACTCCCCCCCTTCACCCTCTCCTTCCCCCCATCCTCCCATTTTCCTTCTCCCCCTCTCGTCCCTCCCCCCTCCCCCATCCCCTCCCAACGCCAACTCCACCAGTACGTACTGAAGTTCATTTACCTGCAATCGATCGGCATCATTGTTGTTACTGATTATTGTTAGCATTATTATTATCATCTTGTTATTTCATTTTATTGTTACTATTATTTTCATTTTATTATCCTATATAATTGTTATTATTATTGTCTTTTTATTATTATTATTAGTTATTTTTTATTGTTATTCTTTTCTATTATTGTTATTATCATTGTTATTTTTTATTGTTATTATCTTTTATCGTTGTTGTTATTGTTATTATTTTTATTAAAATTATTTATTATTGCTATTATTATTATTATTATTATTATTATTACCATTACTATAATTGTTGCTGTTATTGATGTTGATATTGCTGTTATCACTATCATCATCTTCATCATCATCGTCACGCCATGTGCGATATTTGGGTCAGACGGTACAGACTTTTCGTTTTATCTTCTCGTCTCTTCTCTTTCTTTTCTCTTTTTGTTCCTTTTATCAAAGTTCGATGTGAGATTTGTGGTTGGCAAATGTGGCGTAAAATTAGATGAAGAGGTCAGTCAGGGTACTTTGCTAAGTGCGTGGAAGGAAGGAGAGGAAGGGAAGGGAAGGGGGAGGGAGAAAGGGAGGAGAGAGAAGGGAAGGGAGGGAGAGGAAGGGAAGAGAAGGAGGGAGAGAGAAAGGAAGGGGAAGGGAAGAAGGGAAGGAAGGGAAAGGAAGGGAAGGGAGAGGGAAGGAAGGGAAGGGAGGGTGGGACGGAAGGGAAGGGAAGGAGGGGGAGGGAGAAGGGAAGGGAAGGGAGGGAGGGAGGAGGGAAGGAAGGAAGGGAAGGAGGGTGGGAGGGAGAGAAGGGATGGAGAGAGAGGAGGAAGGAGGGAAGAAGGAAGGGAGGGAATGAAGATGGAAGGAGAAATTCTAGAGAAGGGGAAGAGGAGGATGGCCGAAGGGAAGGAATGAAGAATATAGAAAGGGGAAAGGGAGGGAAGGGATGCGAGGGATGGATGGGTGGAAGGAGGAGTGAATGAGAGAGGGATGGTTGGGAAGGAAGTGAGGGATAGTGGGAGGGAAAGGAGTTCTTTATTTCTTCTTTTTGGTTTCATTCTCTTTGTTTTTACATTTCTTCTTTCAATGCTCCCTTCTTCCTTTTCCTATTCTCTCTTTCCTTCCTTCCATCTAAAATTCTATTCTCCTTCCCTCCTCTTCCTCTCTTTCTTCCCTCCCTCCTCTTCCTTCTTCCTCCCCCTCTTCCTTTCTTCCTCTATCCAATCTCTTCCCTCTCTTCCTTCTTCCCTTCCTTTTTCCTCCCTCCCTCCTCTCCCCTCTCTCCTCGTTCCCATCCCTCCCTCCTCTTCCTTCTTCCTCCCCCTCCCTTTTCCCCCCACACCCTCCCTCCCTCCCCCATCCCTCCTCTTCCTTCTTCCTTCCTCCATCCCTCCCACCCTCCCTCTCTCCTCTTTCTTCTCCACTCTCCTCCCCGACTCCCGACGAACAACTTCCAGTCTTTTAAAGAAAATCGGCCAGCGTCATCCGGGACTCTCTGCCGCCGCTGGATGTAAACACGTCTCTCGGTTCCCTCGGCTGTATGCATGATTGATCTCGGACGATCGCCGGCCCGCGCTCTCTCGCACCGGCCGCTCGCGTCTGTCCGGTGGTGGAGGGGCTGGGAGGGAGGGGTGGGGGGGTGGATGAGGAGAGGGAGGTGAGGAGGAGGGTGATGGGGATGGGGAGAAGAAGGAGGTGGAGTGGGAGAGATGGGGAGGAAGAGAAAGGGATGTAGGGGGATGGGGGAGATGGAGGGGAATGGGAGAGAAGAGAGGGAGGAAAGGAGGGAAAGAGGGGAAGTGGTGAGGAAAGGGGACGAGGAGGGGGAGGAAAAAGGAAGAATAGGGAGAAGGGATAAAAGTAAACGAGGAGAGAGGCAATAGGTGAGGAATGGGGACGGGAGGGGGGGGGACGAGGGAGAATGAGGAATGAGAGGGAGAGAGAGAGAGAGAGAGAGAGAGAGAGAGAGAGAGAGAGAGAGAGAGAGAGAGAGAGAGAGAGAGAGAGAGAGAGAGAGAGAGAGAGAGAGAGAGAGAGAAGGCATGCAGGCAGGCATAAAGACTTATCAAGAAACCCATTGACAACTTCCCAATTTTGCCTCCCACGCGCCATCGCTCGAAGCAGAAAGAAGGAACGCAAGAAGTCAACCAAGAACACCTCACAATCCCTTATGTCTCCTCATGCCACCTATCCTCATACCTCCTTCTTCATGCCAACATTCCTTCGCCATAGCTTCTCCCTCATGCCACTAATCCTCATACCTCCTTCCTCAAACCACCATTCCTTCGTCATAGCTTCTCCCTCGTGCCACCATTCCTCATAGCTCGACTCGTGCCACCATTCCTTATACCTTCACACTCACACCACCATTCCTTATAATTCCTTCCTCATAGCTCCTTCGTCGTAGCATCTCCCTCATACCACTATTCCCCTTAGCTCCTGAATATTACCTTTCTCATACCTTCACGCTCATATTACCATTCCATATAGTTCCTTCAGATACCTCCTCCCTCATACCACCATTCCTTTTAGTTCCTGATATCACCTCCCTCATACCACCATTCCTAACAATTCCTTCCTCATGCCCCCCCCCACCCCACACAGTTCCCATACCCCACCCGCCTCCTCGGCCACGCCCTTTGGAACGAACTGGCGACCGACAACGACGTCTCTCATAATATGCAAGTTGGGCAATTTGCGTGGGGAAGGGAACGAGAGCTCTCTCTCTCTCTCTCTTTCTCTTTCTCTTTCTTCTCTCTCTCTCTCTCTCTCTCTCTCCCTCTCTCCCTCTCCCTCCCTCCCTCCCTCCCCCTCCCTTCCTCTCCCTTCCCTTCCCCTCCCTCCCCCTCCTCTCCCTCTCCTCTCTCCCCCTCCCTCCCTCAGCGCCTTCTGGAACGACCAAAACAGGCGACCGACAACGACCTCTCTCTTTACATGCAAGTTGGGGCAGTTTGCTCTGGCTTGCGACTCGCTTGGCTTGGGACGGACAGGCATGCGGGGGGGGGGGGGCAAGAGGACCTCCAGTGTCATATGATGTGGACACCCCGTGAAAGAACAGGATTGCGGGGGTCGGGCGGATCTCGGGTTTCGGGTACTGACCTCGGGTGTTTATCCGCTTAAACGTGTTGGAAGTGGATGTCATTTTTTGCTGATTATTATTATTGTTATTATTATTATATATTATATTATTATTTTATTTTGCTTTATTTATTTTGCTCTTTTTTGTAGGGGGAGGGGGCTTGGTTCTGGATATTTTATTTTCATTGTTATATTTGTGGGAGGATCTGGATATTTGTATATAAATGTAAGAAAAAAATACAAGTGATTGCCAGGATGTTGGAAGCATAATTATACGGAGGTTGGCGAATCTATATATTTTTTGAAAATTTAAAATGGAAATGATTGGTAGTACAAGAGTGCAGGATATATAATTTTCATGGATTTCCATATTCGTAAATAAATGTGAAAATTGAAGGAGAGAACGTGAGTACTGGTTCAATAGTCGGTGTATCATTATGCAATAATGCATATTTCAAAAAAAAAAAACATTGGAGGGGAAAATCGGAGTATTAGCACACGACAGAACTCTGTGATCACACACACACGCCCGCGCGCGCGCATGTATAGATGGATGGATCTATCTATGTTTTGAGAAAAAGTTAGAGAGAGAGGTAGAGAAAGGTAGAACAAAAGAAAGGAAGAGAGAGAAACAGAAACAAAGAAGAGAAAGAGAGGGAGAGAGACACAAAGAGAAAGAGAGATAGAGAGAAACAAAGAGAAAGAGAGAGAGAGAGAAACAAAGAAAAAACAGACAGAGAGGAATAAAAAAGGATAAAAAATCGTCGCGTTTGGCAGCAGGGCGATGCCTTGTGATGTGGGACGTGTATCGGGTCGAGCGCGAGGGTCCACCGCCGCGGCGCACACGAACTCGTTGGTGAGTACAGGCCACTTTTCTGTAATGTTGTGAATGGAATCGTGTCGTGCAAACCGTGCTCTGTTTGCTATGCCACGCGATGTCAGAGGTGGATCGCTTGCGCTCTGCCGGGCTGTCTCTCCGTCTTTCTGTCTGTTTCTCTGTCTCTCTCTCTGTCCCTGTCTCTCTCTCTCTCTCTCTCTCTCTCTCTCTCTCTCTCTCTCTCTCTCTCTCTCTCTCTCTCTCTCTCTCTCTCTCTCTCTCTCTCTCTCTCTTCT
>NW_020870459.1:12500-15000 GCF_003789085.1 Penaeus vannamei | reverse complement strand
CACACGCACACGAAATCGCGCGCACACAAAAGCGTACACAGACCTACACACACGCACACGAAATACAAAGGCGTACACAGACCTACACACACGCACACGAAATCGCGCGCACACAAAAGGCGTACACAGACCTACACACACGCACACGAAACACGCAGACACAAAAGGCGTACACAGACCTACACACACGCACACGAAATCGCACGCAGACACAAAAGGCGTACACAGACCTACACACGCACACGAAATCGCACGCAGACACAAAAGGCGTACACAGACCTACACACACGCACACGAAATCGCACGCACACAAAAGGCGTACACAGACCTACACACACGCACACGAAATCGCACGCACACAAAACGTACACACCGGCACACGAAATCGCGCGCACACAAAAGGCGTACACAGACCTACACACACGCACACGAAATCGCACGCACACAAAGGCGTACACAGACCTACACACACACACACGAATCACACAAAAGGCGTACACAGACCTACACACACGCACACGAAACACACAAAAGGCGTACACAGACCTACACACACGCACACGAAATCGCGCGCACACAAAAGGCGTACACACACGCACACAAGCCATTCGTGCAACGATAGAATGAAGGCACATTATCTCCCTCCCCATCAGCCAAGGGAAAAACCACCCTAACCCAGGGGATCACAGAGGCGAAATTAGCTCGGCCCGTGTATCCGGCGTCCGCTATAGCCCGGGGCACATCGTCACCTCATCAT
The DNA here is from genome assembly GCF_003789085.1 of Penaeus vannamei. NCBI lineage: Eukaryota > Metazoa > Arthropoda > Malacostraca > Decapoda > Penaeidae > Penaeus > Penaeus vannamei. The sequence goes on along the minus strand of NW_020870459.1, from coordinate 14,243 downwards.
TGTGGGACCTGCTTATTACGGCCAGGTGTGAAGATGTGGCCGGGGGTGGGGGGGAGGGGGTGGGAGGAGAAGCGATTGAGACGGATAAGTGGGGGAGGAGGAGGAAGGTAGATAGAGGAGGATAGAATAGGGAAGAGAGGGAGAGGATAAGTGGAGGAGGAGGAGGAAGGTAGATAGAGGAGGATAGAATGAGACGGAGAGGGAAGAGAGAGAGAGAGAGAGAGATAATAAGTGAGGAGGAGGAGGAAGGTGAGAGAGAGGAGGATAGAATGAGACGGAGAGGAAGGAAGAGAGGAGAGAGAGAGAATAAGTGAGGGAGGAGGAGGAAGGTGAGAGGGAGAAGGAGAGAATGAGAGAGAGGGAGAAGTAGAGAGAGAGAGAGAGAATAAGTGGGGAGGAAGAGGAAGAAGGGGAAGGTGAGAGGAGAGAAGGAGATGGGAGAATAATTGGGGAGGAGGGGGAGAGTGGGGAAAGGGGGGGGGAGGAGAGAGGAGAAAATGAGATGGAGAGGGAAGAGAGGGAGGAGGAAAGGGGAGAGAGGGAGAGAATAAATGGGGAGACGGAGGGAGAAAGAGGGAATAAGATGAGGTGTGAATGAAGGGAGAAGAAAGAATAAGGGAGGAGGAGGAGAGGGAGAAAGAGGGAATAAGATGAGGTGCGAATGAAGGGAGAGGAAAGAATGAGGGAGGAGAGAGGAGGGGGAAGGAAAGGAAAGAGGAGAGAATGAGAAGAAGAAGAAAAGGAGAGGGAGAGAAGGGGAAGAATGGAGGAGGAAGGAGGAGGGTAAGGAAGAAGAAAGAGTGGGGGGGGGGTAGAAGGGGGGAGGAGAGTAGAAAGAGAGAAGGGGAGAAAGAAGACTAGAAGGAGGAGAAGAGAGGAAGAGGAGAATAGGGAAAGGGAGGAGGAGATAGGAAGAGAAGGAAGGAGAAGGGGAAGGGATAGAAGAAAACGAAGGGAGGGGAAAGAGGGGAGGAAGAAGGAGGAGAGAAAGGAAGCAAAATCAGTGGGAGAGGGAGACGGACAGAGGGGAATAGTGAAATGGCGAGAAAGGAAGGGAGAAAAAGAAAGAGGAAGGAGAGATAGGAGGAGAAATTGGGGGAACTAGAAATCGAAGGGTGAGGAAGGATATGGAGAAAGAGGAGGAAGAAGGAGAGAAGAGGAGGCGGAGGAAGTGCGAGAGGGAGAGGAGAAAGATGAAGAGTGTAGAATAAGAGAGAGAGGGAGGAGAAGAAATAGGGAACAGGAGAAAAGAGATGTTCCTCTTGTCACTATCATTGTTATTATCATTATTATCATCATTATTGTTTTTAACATCTTTACCACCATTATCACGATTATTATCATTATCATCATGTTTAGTTCTTATTCATTTATCATTGTCAGTATTAGTTTTAGTGCTATTTCAGTATTATCCACGTTTTCATTATTATTATTCGAGAGAGAGAGAGAGAGAGAGAGAGAGAGAGAGAGAGAGAGAGAGAGAGAGAGAGAGAGAGAGAGAGAGAGAGAGAGAGAGAGAGAGAGAGAGAGAGAGAGAGAAGAGAGAGAGAGAGAGAGAAGAGAGAGAGAGAGAGAGAGAGAGAGAAGAGAGAGAGAGAGAGAGGAGAGAGAGAGAGAGAGAGAAGAGAGAGAGAGAGAGAGAGAGAGAGAGAGAGAGAGAGAGAGAGAGAGAGAGAGAGAGAGAGAGAGAGAGAGAGAGAGAGAGAGAGAGAGAGAGAGAGAGAGAGAGAGAGAGAGAGAGAG
>NW_020870459.1:2500-7500 GCF_003789085.1 Penaeus vannamei | reverse complement strand
ATTACTAATGATTGATGTATCCGAACGTGTACTAATGATTGATGTATCGAACCAATGATTGATGTATCCGAACACGTACTAATGATTGATGTATCCGAAACGTACTAATGTTGATGTATCCGAACATGTACTAATGATTGATGTATCCGAACACGTACTAATGATTGATGTATCCGAACATCCGTACTACTAATGATTGATGTATCCGAACACGTACTAATGATTGATGTATCCGAACACGTACTAATGATTGATGTATCCGAACAACTAATGATTGATGTATCCGAACACGTACTAATGATTGATGTATCCGAACATTGATGTACTACTAATGATTGATGTATCCGAACGTGTACTAATGATGATGTATCCGAACATATTACAATGATTGATGTATCCGACACGTACTAATGATTGATGTATCCGAACACGTACTAATGATTGATGTATCCGAACACGTACTAATGATTGATGTATCCGAACACGTACTAATGATTGATGTATCCGAACAACGTACTAATGATTGATGTATCCGAACATGTACTAATGATTGATGTATCCGAACATGTACTAATGATTGATGTATCCGAACACGTGTACTAATGATTGATGTATCCGACCTAATGATTGTGATCCGAACACGTGCTAATGATTGATGTTACTAATGATTGATGTATGAACTGTATCCGAACACGTACTAATGATTGAATCCGAACATTACTAATGATTGATGTATCCGAACACGTACTAAATGATGATGTATCCGAACACGATGATTGATGTATCGAACATATTACTAATGATTGATGTATCCGAACGTGTACTAATGATTGATGTATCCGAACATGTTACTAATGATTGATTAACGAACGTGTACTAATGATTGATGTATCCGCGAACGTGTACTAATTGATTGAATGTATCGAACATGTACTAATGATTGATGTATCCGAACATATTACTAAATTGATTGAATGTATCCGAAATGTTACTAATGATTGATGTATCCGAACACGAACTAATGATTGATGTTCCGAACATGTACTATGATTGATGTATCCGACGTGTACTATCCGACACTAATGATTGATGTATCCGAACATACTGATGATTGATGTATCCGAAATGATTGAGTATCCGAACACGTACTAATGATTGATGTATCCGAACACGTACTAATGATTGATGTATCCGACACGTTCCGAACACGTACTAATGATTGATGTATCCGAACGTGTACTAATGATTGATGTATCCGAACACGTACTAATGATTGATTGTATGCCGAACATGTACTAATGATTGATGTATCCGAACACGTACTAATGAATTGATTTATCCGAAAACGTACTAATGATTGATGTATCCGAACATGTACTAATGATTGATGTACTCCGAACATGTACTAATGATTGATGTATCCGAACATTACTAATGATTGATGTATCCGAACATGTACTAATGATTGATGTATCCGAACATGTACTAATGATTGATGTATCCGAACACGTACTAATGATTGATGTATCCGACGAATGATGATGTATCCGAACATGTACTAATGATTGATGTATCCGAACACGTACTAATGACTAACTTAAATGATTGATGTATCCGAACACGTACTAATGATTGATGTATCCGAACATGTACTAATGATTGATGTATCCGAACATGTACTAATGATTGATGTATCCGAACACGTACTAAATGATTGATGTATCCGAACGAACATTTACTAATGATTGATGTATCCGAACGTGTACTAATGATTGATGTATCCGGAACGATACTAATGATTGATGTATCCGAACATGTACTAATGATTGATGTATCCGAACGTGTACTAATGATTGATGTATCCGAACACGTACTAATGATTGATGTGTGATTGATGTATCCGAACCGTACTAATGATTGATGTATCCGAACACGATGTATCCGAACACGTACTAATGATTGATGTATCCGAACACGTACTAATGATTGATGTATCCGAACATATTACTAATGATTGATGTATCCGAACCGTACTAATGATTGATGTATCCGAACATGTACTAATGATTGATGTATCCGAACATGTACTAATGATTGATGTATCCGAACATGTACTAATGATTGATGTATCCGAACACGTACTAATGATTGATGTATCCCGAACGTGTACTAATGATTGATGTATCCGAACGTGTACTAATGATTGATGTATCCGAACGTGTACTAATGATTGATGTATCCGAACATATTACTAATGATTGATGTATCCGAACATGTTACTAATGATTGATGTATCCGAACACGTACTAATGATTGATGTATCCGAACATTACTAATGATTGATGTATCCGAACACTAATGATGTATACTAATGATTGATGTATCCGAACATGTACTAATGATTGATGTATCCGAACACGTACTAATGATTGATGTATCCGAACACGTATCCGAACATATTACTAATGATTGATGTATCCGAACACGTACTAATGATTGATGTATCCGAACACGTACTAATGATTGATGTATCCGAACACGTACTAATGATTGATGTATCCGAACACGTACTAATGATTGATGTATCCGAACACGTACTAATGATTGATGTATCCGAACACTTGATGTATCCGAACACGTACTAATGATTGATGTATCCGAACATGTACTAATGATTGATGTATCCGAACACGTACTAATGATTGATGTATCCGAACATGTACTAATGATTGATGTATCCGAACATGTACTAATGATTGATGTATCCGAACACGTACTAATGATTGATGTATCCGAACATGTACTAATGATTGATGTATCCGAACACGTACTAATGATTGATGTATCCGAACATGTACTATGATTGATGTATCCGAACACTAATGATTGATGTATCCGAACATGTACTAATGATTGATGTATCCGAACACGTACTAATGATTGATGTATCCGAACACGTACTAATGATTGATGTATCCGATGTACTAATGATTGATGTATCCGAACACGTACTAATGATTGATGTATCCGAACATGTACTAATGATTGATGTATCCGAACATGTACTAATGATTGATGTATCCGAACACGTACCCGAACATGTACTAATGATTGATGTATCCGAACACGTACTAATGATTGAATGTATCCGAACATGTACTAATGATTGATGTATCCGAAACATGTACTAATGATTGATGTATCCGAACATGTACTAATGATTGATGTATCCGATGTAATGATGTACTAATGATTGATGTATCCGAACGTACTAAATGATTGATGTATCCGAAACGTGTACTAATGATTGATGTATCCGAACACGTACTAATGATTGATGTATTCCGAACATTACTAATGATTGATGTATCCGACACGTACTGAATCCTTTGATGTATCCGAACTAATGTTGATGTATCCGAACACGTTAATGATTGATGTATCCGAACACGTACTAATGATTGATGTATCCGAACACGTACTAATGATTGATGTATCCGAACATACTACTAATGATTGATGTTAAATCCGAACATCGTACTAATGATTGATGTATCCGAACGTATTACTAATGATTGATTGTATCCGAACACGTACTAATGATTGATGTATCCGAACACATGTACTAATGATTGATGTATATCCGAACGTGTACTAATGATTGATGTATCCGATGATGATTGATGTATCCGAACTTTACTAATGATTGATGTATTCCGAACACGTACTAATGATTGATGTATCCGAACATGTACTAATGATTGATGTATCCGAACATGTACTAATGATTGATGTATCCGACAATTTACTAATGATTGATGTATCCGAACGTACTAATGATTGATGTATCCGAACACGTGTACTAATGATTGATGTATCCGAACATATTACTAAATGATGTGATGTATGATGTATGTATCCGATCACGTACTAAATGATTGATGTATCCGAACACGTACTAATGATTGATGGACATGTACTGATGTATCCGAACACGTACTAATGATTGATGTATCCGAACATGTACTAATATTGATGTATCCGAACCGATCGACACGTACTAATGATTAATGTATCCGAACACGTACTAATGATTGATGTATCCGAACGTGTAACTAATGTTGATGTATCCGAACACGATGATTGATGTATCCGATGTACTAATGATTGATTGTACGATGGTATCCGAACATGTACTAATGATGATGTATCCGACATGATTTGATGTATCCGAACATGTACTAATAATGATTGATTATCGAACACGTACTAATGATTGATGTATCCGAACAATGTACTAATGATTTATGTATCCGAACACGTACTAAGAATTGATGTATCCGAGAACACGTACTAATGATGACTGTATCCGAACACGTACTAATGATTGATGTATCCGAACATATTACTAATGATTGATGTATCCGAACATGTACTAATGATTGATGTATCCGAACACGTACTAATGATTGATGTATCCGAACATGTACTAATGATTGATGTATCCGAACATGTACTAATGATTGATGTATCCGAACATGTAACTATGATGTGATGTATCCGAACATTACTAATGATTGATGTATCCGAACACGTACTAATGATTGATGTATCCGAACGCTAATGATGATTATTGTACTATTTATGATGATGATGTATCCGAACACGTACTAATGATATGATGTATCGAACATTACGAGTGTATCCGACACGTACTAATGATTTGTGTATCCGAACATGTACTAATGATTGATGTATCCACCGATTAGTCCGAACACGTACTAATGGATTGATGTATCCGAACACGTACTTAATGATTGATGTATCCGAACGTGTACTAATGATTGGATGTACTCCTGAACACGTACTAGATGATTGATGTATCCGAACATGTTACTAACAGTAAAAGGGAAATAGACCTTATGAACCCAAGTGTCTCTGGAAGGTGCAAAGAATCCAGATTATTTGGAATTATTTAAGGTAATGATGATTTTAACCAT
>NW_020870458.1:348415-360915 GCF_003789085.1 Penaeus vannamei | reverse complement strand
TCTGTAATTTAATTGTCTTTATATTTATCTGTAATTTAATTGTCTTTATGTATTTATCTGTAATTTAATTGTCTTTATATATTTATCTTTAATTTAATTGTCTTTATATATTTATCTGTAATTTAATTGTCTTTATATATTTATCTGTAATTTAATTTATAAAAATTATCTGTAATCTAATTGTCTTATATATTTATCTGTAATTTAATTTCTATTATTTATCTTTAATTTAAGTCTATATATATTTATCTGTAATTTAGTTGTCTTTATATATTTATCTGTAATTTAATTGTCATTATACATTTATCTGTCTTTTACTTGTCTTTATATATTTATCTGTAATTTAATTGTCTTTATATTTATCTGTAATTTAATTGTCTTTATATATTTATCTTTAATTTAATTGTCTTTATATATTTATCTGTAATTTAATTGTCTTTATATATTTATCTGTAATTTAATTTTTATAAAATTATCTGTAATCTAATTGTCTTTATATATTTATCTGTAATTTAATTGTCTTATATATTTTATCTGTAATTTATTTTTATATAATTATCTGTAATTTGTCTTTATATATTTATCTGTAATTTAATTGTCTTTATATATTTATCTCTAATTTAATTGTCTTTATATATTTATCTGTAATTTAACTGTCTTTATATATTTATCTGTAATTTAACCGTCTTTATATATTAATCTGTATTTTAATTTTTATATATTTATCTATCTTTTACTTGTCTTTATATATTTATCTGTAATTTAACTGTCTTTATATATTAATCTGTATTATAATATTCATATATTTATCTGTCTTTTACTTGTCTTAATCAACTTTAAAATTTGAAGATCGACTTAACGCAATCCCTCTGAAGCAAACCGAGCCTCGGTGCACGCTATCAGATTCCCTAATATTTCGTGATAGCAATTAAATCCAGTGGTGGCAGCGGAAAGCCACTAAAAGTTATAAATGAGAATGCTGAACAATCTAAGGTAATACAGGATGACGAGTGAGCATTCTGTGGCTTGTAATGTATGCTGTTGAAGGCCAGGAGTTATACTGCAAGGGGGAGGAGAGGAGAGAGGGAGAGAGAGGAGGGAGGGAGAGAGAGAGAGAGAGAGGAGAGAGGGAGAGGGAGGGAGGGAGGAGAGAGAGGAGAGGGAGGGAGAGAGGGAGAGAGAGGAGGGAGGAGAGAGGGAGAGAGCGAAAGAGGAGAGGGAGAGAGAGAGAGGGAGAGAGGAGGGAAGGGAGGGAGAGAGGGAAAGAAAGAGAGAGAGAGAGACAGACAGACAGAGAACGAGAGAGAGAGAGAGAGACATACAATGAAACAGACAGACAGACCGAAAAAGAGAGAGAGAAAGAAAGAAAGACAGAGAGAAGGACGGAGGGAGGGGTAGAGAGAAGAGATGTTAAAATAGAAGAATGATAGAAAAGAAAGAGAGTGATTATATTGATGCTAAAATTATAGAAAGGAAAAAAAGTAAAAGACAAAGACGGAAAAAGCACTTGAACAAACACACAAACGAATCAAAATAGGGCGATACGGAAAATTGAAAGTTAAAAGGTCATTAAATAAATAACAACAAAAACAACAACAACAACAACAACGATAACAACAACAACAACAACGCAAGCGATAATGATAATGATAATAATAGTAATAGTAATAAAAAAAAGAGTGGGATTTTCGACCTGGAAATCACAATGAGGTTTGAGATACGGGAGATTTGAGATCGAAATGAGGTTCTACGTTAAAATAAATACTTATGGAATCGAAAACGAAAGAAACGAAATGGGATAAAAAAAAAAAAAGAGAGAGAATAGGAAAAGGATGAAAACCCTTGGACTGTGAAGAATAAAGAGATAGAATGAGATTAGGAAAGGAAATAAAAGAAAATGAAAAAAGAGGGAGGAGGGAAGAAGGCACCAAGAGGGAGAAAGAGGAATTGGCAGAGATAAAATAAAGAAGGAAGGGGAAGGCAGAGAAAGTGGGAGAGATAGAAAGAATGAAATTGGTCATACGGAAGGGAAGGACATAAAGTCAGATCAGGCTGAAAATGAAAGGAAGAGAAAGAGAGAGAAAGAGAGTGAGAGAGACAGACAGACAGACAGACAGAGAGACAGAGAGAGAATCATTGAATCTAAAAAAAAAAAAAAAAAAAACAGAACTCACTAGAACAAAAATGCAAAACAAATCTATCCATATCAGACATACTCCACAATACACATGCCACACATTACATACCGTGAACACTTTCAAGTACCCACCTACGTAGCAATGTCGACCCTCTCCTGACAAGCAAGCAACAGAGAATATTCTTGTGCTTCGAGTCTGCAGACCACCCCTGTGAGTGCGGTCGCTAGGTACCCGCAGCCTCCACCCACCTCTAGGCTGCATGCAACTCTGCACTGTGAATCATTCTAGGAGTTCCTGAGACTTAGAGAACGTGCGGTGAAGCTTGCTGGATGAATAGGAAGCTTAGAGACTGATGTTGAAAGTGCTGTTAAAGTGCGGTGGGGGCATGCATTATTATTATTTTTTATTTATTTATTTATTATTTTATTTTATTTTATTTTTTTTTTTTTGGGGGGGTTGTTTTTACCAATAAAGCTTTTCAGATCTTAAGTGGATTGTGTGATAGGTAGAGCTATTGTTGTGTTATCTTTTTATTTTAATATTCCTGTGAGGTAGACCCCCATTTTATTGTTGTTGTTTTTTTCTAGATTCTTTTGATATTTCTCTTTTTGTATTTGTTTATTATTTCTTATTTATTTATTTAATTTGCAATCATTGCATTGTATATAACTGATCATCGACTTCTGTGCTTGCCCAGTATCACTTCGATTGCTGATTTTATTGCCATTTAGTTTAAGTTTCAATGTAAGCAAGCTATCATGTAAGCTGTCAGAATCAGCTGTTTTTTGGCGGCCGAGGTCAATCGCTGGCAACCCAAGACCCAAGAGATAATTTGGCCGAATGCAGGAAAAGTCATTTCTGTTTAACAAACATTAAAAGTTTAACATCCCTGGTTTCCATTGTGAATTATCATTACCTGGTTTAGACTCGGAAATGTTTTAAGCCAGTGTTTTATGCATTACGTCCCACTGTCTCATTTTATTGTTTTTCGTATATTTCTTTATGTTTAATGCGTTTCTTGCAGTTGCTCGTCTGGTTTAGCTAATACGTGAGGAATTCTTTGTGTGTGTTTCTATTTTTATTTGTATTTTATGTTTATTTTGTTATTATCTTACCTGACTTCAGCTTTCTTTTTTTCTATAGGATATTTATATATATATTCTATGCCAATCAGGATCGCATATTTGTATTGGCACATTATATTTTCTTTTTCTTTTATAATAATTTTCTAGTCACAGTAGACTTCATGATCGTGGTAATGATATCATGCCCACCTTACATCTGCCCCGCCATTCAAGGTCAATTCTGACCTTCACTGGCCAATGCCGAGGTCACCGATCGGATGATGATGATGTTACCGTCTCATCTGACCTTTAAAGACCCTAGTGGCGGCTCTTGATGTGACTCACTTGTGTCAAGAACATCGGAAAGTGACACAGAGCTTCAGTTGTTGAGGACTCTGGCTCGTCGGACCAAGAAGTCGGTCTAAGGCCAAGAGGGTGAGAGTTCCTGTTTTGCGCCCGGACGATAATTATATATATATATATATAATATAATATATATATATATATATATATATATATATATATATATATATAAACACACACACACACACAAGCTGCATTGAAAATAAGCTTAAGTTGCAAACAATGACTTACAGATTTACAACTTCGACCAGACTATTAACTTCATCTGTATTTTGCGGTCTCAGAAGATTCCATTTGCGGACACCAAACCGTATTGAGTGTTACCAAATTACCAAATTACCAAATTACCAAATTACCAAATTACCAAATTACCAAATTACCAAATTACCAAATTACCAATTACCTTACCAATTACCAAATTAATTAAAGTTACCCAAATTACGCATTAAATGTTACCAAATGTTACCAAATTACGCATTAAATGTTACCAAATGTTACCAAATTACGCATTAAATGTTACCAAATTACGCATTAAATGTTACCAAATGTTACCAAATTGCGCATTAAATGTTACAATGTTACAAAATTTACGCATTAAATGTTACCAATTGTTTCCAAATTACGCATTAAATGTTACCAAATGTTACCAAATTACGCATTAAATGTTACCAAATGTTACCAAATTACGCATTAAATGTTACCAAATGTTACCAAAACCGAAATCCGCGAAAAAGTATGCGCATCTAGGAAAAGGAAAACGAAATAACAAATAAAGTGTCATAACGATGCTCTGTGACCGCCATATTTATCACGTACCTTCGAACAGTCGGCAGTTTTGATGAACTTTGAACAATGAAAAGAAAGTTGATTTCCTTACATACAATTCGTTATAAATTTCAAACACAAGATCATACATTATAAATTTCAAACACAGGATCACATGATTACGCTTTTCATAAATAAGATAACTACCTACAAACGATTGCTTTGCCACAGTTAATTTAAAACTGAAAAGGGGGCAACATTTGATTAATCTGCATTAGGTCTCCAAATGAAACAGCTGGTTATGATATATCATCCCATGTAAATTAACTGAATATTACTCATGTTTCTAAACACTGCCATTTGCTTAAAATTGGTTCAAATTAAGCACGCGTATTTGGATACTGCAAAATATAATGTATATTTATGCACACACGAACACACACACACACACACACCACACACAACACACACACACAACACACACACACCACACACACACACACACACACACACACACACGACACACACACACAACACACCCTCCACATATTTGCTATCCATTTCACACACAACGTCCAACACGCCAATAGCACGCCAGCCAATCAACATCGCACAACACGCACAGACACATGCACACCACACACACACCACACATACACACACAATCACAACACATCGCACAGTGCTGTATATATATGTTAATATATATTATGATAAATAATACTATATAATATATTTTAAGTATATATAAATATATATACATCATATACATATTATCATAGTATAATATATACATCATATACATATATTACATTAATATACATTATATACGATAATATATATAATACATATACTATATTATACTATTCACAATATATAATAATATTATATATACAATAACCATATTATATATATTTTATATATATATATATAGTATAATTACATATAATCATCATTATATATATGCATATCCCTACTCACTTACTCATGATATAATAATTCATACCTAGTAGCTATTCCGTAGTATATATCATACCTTATATATAATTATATCAAATCTTATATAGGTATATAAATAATATATGATGACTTATAATATAATAATATACTAGAGAGAGAGAGAGAGAGAAGAGAGAGAGGAGGAGAGAGAGAGAGAGAGAGAGGAGAGAGAGAGAGAGAAGGAAGAGTACATATATATACTATATATATAATATTATTATTATATATATATATCTATATATATATATAATAAATATAGTATCATATATATATATAGTATATACATATATATTTCTTGTGTTGTGTGTTACTTTATATATCATAATATATATAATAGTATATTAGTATATATTATAATATATAATACATATATACTTATATATTATATATATATATATATATATATATATACTACTATATTTATATATTATATATCATATACACATAATAACACATATACATATACTCACCTAATATATATAATATGTATAATTATATGTATATTTATATATTATATGTATATTTACTATATTATATATCTATATGTATAAAGTATGTATGTATGTATGTATAATTATATTATATATATTATATATTATAATATATATAATACATATACATATATACATATATACATATAATAGCATATGATGAAATAAATAAACATACACACGCACACATACACGACAGATATGTGTGTTTTTTATTATATGTTGTTGTAATGTGTGTGTGTGTGCCCGCGCGTGTGTGTGTATGTGTGTGTATAAGGGTGCTAAACTGGTATTGTATTCACTTCACTCGGTACTTTGACCTGATCCAAAGAAGAGAGCGACCTCCTTCAACGACCCATAACTGTATAACCACTCCATTACGCAACATTGCCTTGGGTCAGACGAAACAAAACAAATCTTTGTTCTTTCATGCTTTCATGCCGGCAACTTCTATTAAAAAAATCTTATCTGCAGCAGGCTATCACAAGCCTCATATCCCCTTTAATATGAAAAAAAGACTACACTCCTTTTTTATTACGTTATTTTATTCTAAAGCTTTTTCCCGTGTTTTCAGAGGGTATAACACCTTATCCTGGCGCTATGTTGCCTATGAGAGACCGTCATGAGAATCTTTTTAGGCAACCACCCTCCTCATGGGCGTCTTCTATCATAGATTTTAGTATGGTATATCAAACAACGCCCAATTTTATAAATATATGGCTAATGTATTCGAAAATGTTGATCCTCCAGCCCAGTGTATGATTCAAAACATACTCTTAATTCTAAACTCTAACAATTTGTATATCAAACAATGCCCTAATTTTTATAAATATAATGGCTGTGATTCCGAAAATGTTGATCCTCCAATGAATGATCAAAACATACCCTAATCTAATTCTACGTAAACGAATGCTAATATATTCGAAAATGTTGATCCTCCAACCCAATGTATGATACGAATACATACCGCGAATCTAAATTTAGATACACTGGCTGAAACAACATAAACGAACCGACATGGGCGTGTATGTATATGACAGGCAATTACGCATGCTTACATCCACATGTACATTTTAGCATTCAAGTGTAAAAGAAAATATATATGCACGTGACAATGCATGCAATACTAGAATATAAGCGTTACACATGCAGCGAATGAATCGAAAGTTGGAAATACAGACTGAAAATATGGATCAGACAGCGCAGGGAAGAAGAGGAAGACAGAGGAAAAGGTGAAAGAAAGAGAAAGAAAGAAAGAAAAGCGTATGTAAAGGCAGGAAGCCAGAGAAGTAAATCGCCCAATAAAGATAACGACAAAGAAAAAAAAAATGAAAGAGGACAAGAAAAAAGAGAAGAAAAAAGAAATAAGACAAAAAAAGGAATGAAAAAAAGAGAGTGGATAAAACGAGAGAAACACATAAAAACAACAATAATAACAATACAAAAGATAAAAAAAAGACAAAGAATGAATAAATAAAACACCCGAGAAATTAATATAAAGCTAATGCATGCACCGAGGAGAATGATCGTCTTTCTGTCACGCATATTTCCCCACGTGTCACCATCCCGACGCAAAGCAACGATTTCGGAGACACAGAAGATACGCAGAATAATTTGGAAGAGAATGAGGGAAGAGAGAACGAAGAGAGAGAAAGAGAGAGAGAGGAGAGAGAGAGAGAAGAGGAAGAGAGAGTGAATTAAAGAGAGGGGGAGAGAGAGAGTGATTGAAAGAGAGGGAGAGAGAGAGAGAAGAGAGAAAGAGGAGAGAGAGGAAGAGAGAAGAAGAGAGAGAGAGAAGAGAGAAAGAGGAGAAGAGAGTGAATGAGAGAGAGAGAGAGATTGAAGAAGAGAGAGAAGAAGAGAGAGAGAGAGAGAGAGAGAGAGAGAGAGAGAGAGAGAGAGAGAGAGAAGAGAGAGAGAGAGAGAGAGAGAGAGAGAGAGAGAGAGAGAGAGAGAGAGAGAGAGAGAGAGAGAGAGAGAGAGAGAGAGAGAGAAGAGAGAGAGAGAGAGAGAAGAGAGAGAGAGAGAGAGAGAGAAGAGAGAGAGGAGAGAGAGAGAGAGAGAGAGAGAGAGAGAGTGAGAAAGAGAGAGAGAGAGAGAGAGAGAGAGAGAGAGAGGAGAGAGAGAGAGAGAGAGAGAGAGAGAGAGAGAGAGAGAGAGAGAGAGAGAGAGAGAGAGAGAAGAGAGAGAGAGAGAGAGAGAGAGAGAGAAGAGAGAGAGAGAGAGAAAGAGAGAGAGAATGAAGAGAGAGAGAGAGAGAGAGGAATGAGAGAGAGAGAGAGAGAGAGAGAGAGAGAGAGAGAGAGAGAGAGAGAGAGAGAGAGAGAGAAGAGAGAGAGAGAGAGAGGAGAGAGAGAGAGATGAAAGAGAGAAAGAGAGAGAGAGAGAGAATGAAAGAGAGAGAGAGATAAAGGGAATGCTAAAGCTGAATACAAAAGAAGAGATGAGATATACCGCGAAGAGAGAAAGAGGGAGGGGAGAGGAGAGGGGGGAGAAAGAATCGGCGGAAGGGGTGTCAGAGGGAGCGAGGGGAGGGAGTGGGGCCTTGAGGGAGGGCAGGGGAAGGGGAGGCCGAGGGGAGGCGGAGGGGAAGGGGGCAAGAAAGAGCTAAAGTATGAGAATAGGAAATCCATATTGGAAAGACGTTTGAAGGGAGGCTCCGGCGCCTTACTTAGTCAGCTCCTCGTAAGTTGATCTGAGCGCAAGGTGGAGGATGGGGGGAGGGATGGGGGGGAGGGGAGGACAGGGAGGGAGGGGAGGGAGGAGGGAGGATGGGAGAGAGGGGAGGGAGGAATTGGGGAGAGGAGGGGGAGGGAGAGGGAGGGAGGGAGGGGCGAGGGAGGATGAGGGAGGGGGGAGGGAGGGAGAAGGAGGAGGAACAGGGGGGGATAGGAAAGAGAGAGGGAGGGAGAGGAGAGGGGGAGAGGGAGACAGGGAGGGGGGAGGGGAAGGGAGAGAGGGAGGGGGAGGAAGGGAGGGAGGGGAGAGGGAAACCGGGAGGTGAGGGAGGGAGAAGAGGAGGGAGGAGGGAGGAGGAGAGAGAGGAGGGAGACATTGGGAGGAGGATGTGGGAGAGTAGGGAGGGGAGACGGGGGGAGGGGAGGGGAGAATGGAGGAGGGGGAGGGAGACAGGGAGGGAGGGGAGGAGGATGGAGGGGAGAGGGAGACAGGGGAAGGGAGGGAGGGAGGGGAGGAGAGAAGAGGGAGGTAGATGAGGATGGATGATTGAGGACAGGGAGATGGGGGAGGAGAGGGGACAGGAGGGACGGAAGGAGGGAAGAGGGAGGAGGGATTGGGAGAGGAGATAGGAGTTAGTAGGGAGAGGAGGGAGACAGGAAAGGGAGGAGGGAGGATGATATAGAGAAGGAAGGAGGAGGGGAAAGAACGGAGGAGAGGGCAGATGAAAGGAGGATGTGAGGGAGATGAGAGAGGAAGGAGGGGAAGGGGGAGGAAGGAGGGTAAGAATGAGCAGAGAATACGAAAGGGGGAGAAAGGGAGAAATAGCGAGAGGGAAGCTGGACGAGAGAAAGAGAAGGTAAGACGAAGGACAAGAAAGAGAGCGAAGAAGATTAAAGTAAAGATGAAGAAAGAAATGGATTGAGTAGAGAGGGAGAGATAAAGGGGGATGGGGGACGGAAGATAAAGAGAGAGAAAACTTAGGAAAGGGTGAGAAGGAGAAAAAGAGAGGATAGGTTAAGGAAAGGGAGGAATGGAAGAAGAAAGAGAAGGAGAGGAAGACAAAAAAGAGTTAGTGAATGGGAATGAAGAGCGGACACGAAAGAAAATACGATCTGGATGCATTCCCAGAAATAGAAATAGATATTCATGACGTAGATAAAATATAAAGTAGATTGATAGACAGGTTGACAGATACATAGCCATGGGAATAGACAGGCAAATGAAGAAGGAAACGGAAATGGAGAGACTGATAGATCAATAGACAAATAGACTGGAAGACAAACCCGTAACTTGGTCGTATATAGACATAGAGTCAGAGAGAGGGAGAGAGACAGAAAGACGAGCAGAGAAAGTGCAAGAGAGAAAGAGAGAGAGAGAGAGAGAGAGAGAGAGAGAGAGAGAGAGAGAGAGAGAGAGAGAGAGAGAGAGAGAGAGAGAGAGAGAGAGAGAGAGAGAGAGAGAGAGAGAGGAGAGAAGAGAGAGAGAGAGAGAGAGAGAGAGAGAGAGAGAGAGAGAGACGGGCAGAGAAAGTGCAAGAGAGAAAGAGAGAGAAAGAGAGATATAGAGATAGATAGATAGAGAGAGAGAGAAAAAAAAGAAAGAAGGATGAGGAAAATAATAAGAAAAACGCAGAAGTAGAAGAACAAGAACAATGGGAGGAGGAAGTAGAAGAACAAGAAGAAAAAAAAGAGTAAGAATGTTAATAAACAAGAGGAGAGGGAGAGAAAATGACAGTAGAGAGAAAGAGAGGCATGAGATAAAGCAAGTGTGGCACATTTTCCACGCTTTGTGAAAATGCATTACTTGCACCAGATAAGCAATAATCTAGCCAGCAATTGATGGGTCATCTTCTTGGTTAAAAAACTCCACTACTAATAATACTCACAAGGAATTTTAAAGTACAAATAATTTTTTCTTGTGGCTCTATTCTCACCATCTATCTCGAAGTTCGTCTTGCTTGAGTGGCTTTAGTGCCAAGATTAACAAGAGGAACAGCGCGATTGATGACGTGGCGAAAATGTGGCACTTTGTCTTTCTGTGATATATACATCCAGGGGGTTGGCTTGCTTTTTTTCTGTGCTAAGTAGGAAAGTTTTCAAGGATGACACTTTTATTTTTTCTACATAGATGTGTACGTATTTGCATACATATATGTGTGTGTGTGTGTGTAAATATACATACATATATGTATATACATATAATATACACACACACACACACACATTATATATATATATATATATATATATATATTATATTTAATATATATAATATATGTGTGTGTGTGTGTGTGTGTGTGTGTGTGGTGTGTGTGGTGTGTGTGTGTGTGTGTGTGTGTGTGTGTGTGTGTGTGTGTGTGTGTGTGTGTGTGTGTGTGTGTAATTATTATCATTAGCATTTAAATAATCATTCGTTTAAATCTGCTTCTTAATATCTTTGTTTTTATGATTACAGTTATTCTCCTCATTCTCTTTAGTACTTCTTTCATCATTAGGATCAATAACATTGCCATTATCATCACTATCAGTATGATTATCTTCATTACCGCTTTTATCATCATATGCACATCCACGCCCACCCATCCACGAAGAGCAGCTGACCCAGGGTGGATTGGGTCAGCTGCCCTACGTGTCATCCAGGTTTCAGTTGAAAATGGAATCAACTTTAATTAATTGTTCCGCCATAACTGATTTATTGGCAAACCCTGATAAATAAAGTAAATCACTGTATCCACGCACGCTGCACAGAGTTCACTATTTCGACGATATAAATGGTCAAACATGGATAGCAACAAGTACAATGAAAAATCTAATTATTCTTCCAAAATTCATTATAAAATTGTTGACGTTTTACCAAATGACTTTTATATAATATCAGTGCAAAGTACATGCAAATTGGATATCAGGGCATGTATTTAACCAATAAAAGTTTGCAATATAGCTGTAATACATCCGTCATTTCGCAAAATTGTATACGTATAGGGCTGTTAGTGCACGTGTTTTTTTTTTTTTTTTTTTTTTTTTTTTTTTTTTTTTTTTTTTTTTTATCCGCTCACATGCGTGTTATCCATCAACGAAAAAAGACAAGATTCTAGCAATATTACAGATCTGATATGAAAATTCATCTTCACTCTAATATTTTTTTTCCAACAAAGTGATATCAATAATTCAACTGATTGAATAGAGAGAGAAAAAAATACAATTTCTCAGACAAGCAACAATTTACTCCAACAATGTCTGACGAATTTTAACGAATAAAACTTCGCACCATTTTCATTATGTTTATAGTTTTCTTCCCACGACTTGGCAAGAGGCTCTTCATTCACCGACTTGTTATAAAGTATTCAGAAATGTATATTACACTGTTGCTAATTTACTCAAGACTAGAAATTCCGCGGCCTGGGAGAGTGAAACCTAAAATCACGTGATATGATTTTACTGACTGAAAAAATGGACTGAAAAAAAGTGTATACAGTTATCTCTAATTGTGGTTTCTCACCTGACTGAAACCAGGGGCTTCCGTGTCTAATCAAGAGACCATAGAGTCTTCATATTCGGCGAAATATATAGTTCTGCGCGCAAAATTCCAAGTGCCAATCTTTTTCAGGTTCACTCAGGCGCCATTACAAGAACATCTGCGCATCTATAGATAAAGCCTTTTGTTTCTAAGTCTTTAGCAGTTCTGAGGGAGAAGCTAAGACTTAATAGCGATACCATACACAAGATATTAATCAACTGATGTACCTCTGATGAGATTAGAAGAACACAAGACCTTTTTTTTCCAGACCGAAATCACTTAGCATATTCATGGCCCGAGAGAAGGACACGACCAAGCCGTAGGCTATAAGGAGCTTTTCCTACTCCAGGAATAACTTCTCCGGGAGACTTCTTACTCTCACGGGAGGAAATATCTGAGGAAATAATTTTCTTCAATCCGATTTAGAGAAGATATTTTTTTGTAGTTTTCTTTGAATTGACATCTATTTTCCGTCAATACTTGTT
>NW_020870458.1:298415-320915 GCF_003789085.1 Penaeus vannamei | reverse complement strand
ACATATGCTGGCGATTGGGGGTTAGTGTATACAGCCTGTAGGAGAGAACACAATAAGAGAGAACAGGAGAAGCAGCGAAAGCACGAAGACTAACACAAAGTCCTCCTCAGCTCGAGCAACTGCCTACGATGGGCAAGGCGAAGATGACGGAGCTGCTGCAGAGCGGGAGGGACAAGATCCCGAAGCGCGTGTAACGATCAGCTGCAGAGACATGAAACAACACGCTGTTCCTTCAACCACCGAGGGAAGGTGTCAGTAGTTAGTCGGAGGGTGTCGATTTGTAGCTGCGGATGGGTGTGTTGTCGGTATATGATTTGGAGGGTCAAGTGTAATTGTGTTCGGTGTAGGTGGATGTTTGATTGCGAGAGAAGTTGTTGGCAGGGGGAGGAATGCGGTTTAAAACGGGAGGTCTAGTGTTGTGGTGTGGGTGGGTGGGATGGGAGTTGTATGGGGGTGGGGCAGTGTAAGGCTAGGTGTCTGGGGATTGACGTGGCGCAAGGATGGTGAGTTGGCTAGGCTGTGGTGGGTTTAGATTACGTTGTATGGGTTTTGTGCGGTTGGTCGATGAAGAGAAATGTACTAGCTGATGTTACAGGTTCCTCGAGATGTGTGGTGCGATGGTGCATATCTGGCTTACAGCGTGAGTTAGAGGTCTGTATTTCTGGGTGCGAGGTTAATTCACTGGATTTGCGATGGTAGTTGGCGGGTAGTAGATAGATTAGGGAGAGCGTGTTAATATGGGGCGTCGATGAGAGTTGATTCTGAGCGCGTGTGTGCGGTAGCACGATGGTGATAGGTTGAGACAGACGATAGGCAAGTTCGTATATTCAGGCTGTTGTGAAGTAGGTTAGTAGTGTCTTGCGTGTAGTAAGTTTTGCAGTTTGTTGATTTGCGATAGCTGAGTGTTGTGAGATATGTGGGATGTTGGATTAATACACTATGGTATCGGAATAATATTGTGCTCTTTCGTAGTATGATTGATGGCGTTTACGTAGGGAGGTGATGTGGGGGTGTATTGGTGTGAGGTGGAAGATAGGCGTACGGCGGAGGCCGTTTCGGGTATGAGACTAGTACGAAGGTTGTGGCGAGGGTTGGCCTCGAGTTTCATCTAGACTGGATGAGTGAGTGAGACGGAGAGGCGGTGTGGGTGGAGGCGTGAACGTCGCGTAAGCGTATGTGATAGAAGGGATCTATGTATAGGCGGTGAGGGTATGCATTTGATATAGCTATGTGTTGTGTATTTGAGATGAGTTCGTGTGAGAGTGATGATGGTTAGAGTAAGAAGATGGATATTAGGGGGGGGTGTGAGCGAAGAGTATAGTAGCGAGTGTCTGCAGGATATCAGAGATGTTGCTGTGAGTGCCATACTTAATTAACTGAATATATAGCACGCTCGCTCTCATGAGGTATCGTAGATTGTGAACGGTATTCAAAGCCACATCCTTTAAAGCAGAACTCTACACTAGACCCTTCAAACCGGATCTATCCGGGTCTTCCCACCTCCTTCCCACTCAAGTGCATTAAGAACGTCTTCGCTGAGATGGCGAGTGAATAGCCATGGCGGAGGGCGGCACCGCAGTATCGACAGTGGAGGCCGTAGACGCAGGGTACGCCGTGTGTACAGGCTTTACAGCAATAGGACCATGCACCAGGTTAGTATGGTGTATGGATCCGCGGGTAGATCCTGCGTTCATAGGTCGAGCTGGCCGGTTAAGCGACGCTTTTGACGATAGTCACTCGGTGGCGTGCTCGTGAGCGCCAATACTCGCTTGGTGCCCGTGGGACAACTGTGTTGGATGGCTGCTTGGCCCAGAATGCAATGATCATTTGAGGATCAATCTACTGTAGTAAGCGATGGTTTGTCAGAGAACGTAGTATAGTTAATAGATACTTATTAACATCCACGACAGGTCAAGGTGAGGACCCTCAGAATACACTCGGAAATAATTACAGTACAGCAGAAGCGAACGCCTCCCAGCCACGCTCATAAGAAAAAGAAATGAGCTTTTGACGGAAGGACGATGGCCTCTCCCATTATTTCTCTTGCATAATAGTATATGATGTTCTTCCTTCCCTCTTCTTCCCAGGACAACCGCCGACCAGCTGCAATCTACAGAGGATGTTGGGAAACAAGAATATGTGGACGAAGGGTAACGTGACCGAGATGGGAACACTGGGTTTCTCTCGCTCCCACCGAAGGGCGATCGAGATGGTGAACGAACCGCACGGTTCTCTAACAGATGAGGTTGTGGAAGTTGCTTCGGTCCCTCATGGACGGGATACTGCGGTGGTGGTGTGAGTTGTGGTGCTGATAAGGCGTTGGGTGTTGGTTGAAGTGGTGTGTCTGTATTGGGTTGGTGGTGGTCGGGAGTGGCTGTGGGTGTGTGTATGTGTATCTGTTGGGGTGTGGTGTGAGTGATGGTTAGATGTTCTTGTGTGTGGTGTTTGAGGATAGCTAAGTGTTTATGCGGATAATAATTCTAAGGTGACAGATCATATCTCTATTACGACTGTCAGAGGTCAAGGGTAATGCGTGGAAGAGGGAGTGGAGCTAGAGAGTTACATGCGAATACCTGAACGTTCTCTATGAGGCCAGACGCAATGTCATGTGATTCCGAAGATTTTAAAATTCGCATGAATGTATTACTCCTTTTGCCGTCATGTCCCTGTCTGGCCTCGACCGCTTCGCGGACTCTCGGCTGTGTGGGGGGAGGGTGGGGTGGGGCGACAGGTTACTGCGCAACCTCGTAGCTGAGACCTGCCACTGTGGTGCTGGTTGCTTTCGTTTATTGCTGTTTCCCATCCTCCATGATCTCCACTTCTGCCCTAATGGTCCTGCTGCCTGGCTGACTCTCTGTAGTTCTCTTTGTCGTATTGTCGACTTGGTCCTCATCTATTCTGGTCGCACCTTACCCTCTCATCTTCCTGGTTGGTCCTCCATTTCTCACCTGCGGTCCCGAGGTTGCGAGGGGTCTGTGGTGTGGGTGTCTAGGATTTGTAATGTAGGGTCAGCGTCGCTCATTTCCTGCCTCTCCGTTCCTGCCTCTCGCTTTGACCATCTCCTTCTGCCGTCGATGTTGCGCCGTGTCGGTGATATTTCCCGCTTCCCTGCCGATAGGCTCTCGGTGGTGCTCTTCTCTTCCTCCAGTGTCCCCTCTTCACGTGCCTCCTTATCTGCCCTTGTCATTTGACCCTGCGTCGCAAACGTCCCCACCTCCGGTGCGTTGGCCTGCGTCTGCACCTTTACTTTCCTCCTCCCTCCCTCCCCAGTCGCTGCTGCCGCTCACCCCCGTCCTCCTTCTCTCGTCACTCCCGCGGCGGTCATCTGCTCGTCCTATCCGTTGGTGGTTGTCCCGGCCGCCTCTCATGTCGTCCCATGGGGACAGATCTCTTCCCGAGATGCTCGCCTTGTCGCTTGTATCTCTATAGTGCTCTGTTCATTCTCTGTGTACCCAGATGGCCAGCTGACTATCGATAAAGAAAGCCGTTTTAGAGCCAAGTCAGCCCACACAACGCGACCGCCTCTCAGCCCTACCTCCTCCACTTCCCCCTATCCCCTCCTCCGATTTTCCCTCCTCCGACTCCTCCCAACCAAGGATCCCGCCTCACTGGCGTCAGATGCCTGCCAACCCAGACCACCCCCTCCCTCTCCCCCTTCTCTCCCCCCACCCCTCTCCGAGTGGAGCGGATCCTCCAGACGTGTCACGGATGAAGTCCGCCGACGCCAGGCTTCATAAACGCGAAGACGGTCTGTCGCTCCGGAGATGGGTTGAGCTTGTGTAAGTGAATCCTGAGAAGTGCAGCGGGGCTCATCGGCGCTCAAAGAATACAGCGGCCGCACAACGTATGTGACTGGGTCTTTGCGGGTCAGGCCCAAGGTGGGAGCGGTCCGCCCAAATGGATGTCAACGCGACATGGGCGGTGTCGTCCGAGAAAGACGTACTCGCAAGCGCAGAATGATAGGCGCCGAAGATAAAGCGCGCGCAGGACAATGAGCGGCCAAACTAGGAGCCGGAGATCAGTATGGGTGCTAGCGGTAATTCTGGATGCGACACTGTGATGGGTGTGTGTGAAGGAAATGTAGGCGGGTGCGTTGGAGAGCAGAGAGGATGGAGGGGGATTGTTGTGGGCGTGTGAGCATTGAGGCATACGGATGAGTTCGATCAGGTGCGAGGGCGGCACAGCGTCTGTAGTGGGGCGAATTGGATGATCGAGGGCTGAGGGGGCTGGCAGGTCTGGAATAAGGGAGAGTGGGTACTGGCTTGAATAGGGGTAAGGTGGGAGTATCGGGTTGCTTGGCTAAGCGCTACGGTCTGTGCTGCGTTTCTGGTGGGCTATGTTCATCTCGTTTATGTGTAATTTTATACTCATAGTTGATAGATCTGATGTACATGAGATGTCGTAGGGGTAATATTCCGTCTCAGTATTTCTTTGCTCTCACCAGTTGTACTCGTCTCCTAGTCTCTTTTGTTCTTCTCTTTTCGTGCTCGTTCCACTCTATCATCGTATAGCTGTTCATATGCACACTCGTCGTCGAGCTGGTACGGAATTCTCTTCTCTCCGTCATCGACTCTCTCTCGGGATGGGTAGCAGTCCTCTCGTATCAGTCGTCTTGCTACTCGTGTCATATTCGAATCTATTGGCTAGAGATCGACCAGGCTTCGGGGGTCGGGTGTGATGCGCTTGATGGACTTGCTCATGCGCAGGTACTGTGTTGGATGTGTTGAGATATATGCATGGGGAGTTATGTGGGTGTGGACGTGGATAAGTTAGGGGGTAGAAGATTGATTGAAGGGTGGACTAGTCATGTTGAGAAGATTAATATGTGGTGTTTAGGGCTGCAGGATCTGGAGTGTAACGTTTATGATCTGACGTAGTATATTGAGGGTTGTTACAGTGGGGGCCCGCCTGCATTCTGCAGTTGCTCTCTCTCTCTTCTCTCTCTTCTATAATAAGTAATATATAATATACTATAATATATATTATATATATATATATATATATATTTTTTTATTCTGTTTCTTTCTCTCTTCTCTCTCTCTCTCTCTCTCTCCTCTCTCCTCTTTCTCTCTTTATCTTCTTTCTCTCTTCTCTTTCTCTTTTCTTTATATATATATATATATAGTATATATATATATAATATATATATATAATATATATATATATATATATATATATATATATATATAATATATATATATATATATATATATATATATATATATATATATATATATATATAGTATATATAATATATATATATATATATATATATATATATATATATATATATATATATATATATTATATATATATATCTATTATATATATATATTATATACTATCATCTATCTATCTATCTACCTATCTATCTATCTATCTATCTATCTATCTATCTATCTATCTATCTATCTATCTATCTAATTATCTATCTATCTATCTATCTATCTATCTATCTAATCTACTATCTTCTATTATTCCACTAGTACACTTATATTATTTGTTTATCTTGACTACGCTAGTTGCACATTGCATTTTTCCTAATAATCCAACGACATTGCATTGAATGCAAGTGGTTCCCAGCCGTTTTGCTGTAATCCTCCTCCCCTTTTGCTGTATCCCTCCTCCCTTTTTGCTGTATGCTGTATCCTCCTCCCTTTTTTGCCTGCTGTTCCTCCGTCCCTTTTTGCTGTATCCTCCTCCCTTTTTGCTGTATCCTCCTCCCTTTTTTGCTGTATTCCTCCCCCTTTGCGTATCCTCCTCCTTTTGCTGTTCCCGTGCTCCTAACACGTGCTAGCGAGTCCTGCCTTGCCCGCAGTTGAACGTCAAAGGCCAAGAGGGATGGATGGTGACCAAGGCGCTCGCAAAAGCAGAGAAGGTTATGGACAAGACGCCTGCCGAGGTGGGTTTATACTTTTGGATGTTTTATCTGTTGCTATTACTGATTCGCGGTTTTGATGGCTTTTGGTGAACTGATGACGTTGGTGGATGGTTTTAATACCCTTGGATCGAATATTACTTCATACTATATCATTGTTTTATACGTATTTTTTTTTTTTTTTTTTTTTTTTTTTTTTTTTGCTTCGCTTAGATTTACACTTTTTTTCAAGTTATCTTCAGTCATTCTACTTGAAAAACATATCAGACCCCCTCTCATTCTCCACCACCACCCCTACCATAGTTTTTTTAACCTGCCCCCTCCCACGCACCATCAGGCCCTTTAACCCTCCCTTCCGCCCTCCCTCGAACCCCCCTCCCCGTCCTCCCAACACCGTCCCCACCAGCCTCTAACCCTCACTCTCCCTCCCTCCCCCACACACCACCACCAGGCCCTCTAACACCTCCCCCTTCCGACCCTCCTCATCACCCCCTCCCTTCTCGCTTTCCCCTCTCCCCAACCAACCTACACTAGCCCCTCTAACCTCTCCCCTTCCTCGGACCCTCCTCAATATCAAACCCCTACCCCTCCCTCCCCTCCTCCCCCACCACCCTACCAAGCAGCCCTCTAACCGCTCCTCATATCCACACCCCTCCTCAGAACATCCCTACCCCTCCCTCCCTCCCCCTCCCATCCTTCTCCCCAACCACTCAGCCCTCTAACACTTCCCCTCCCCACCACACCTACCACCAGCCCTGCTAACCTCGGCCCCTTTCCGTCCCTCCTCAGAAAACCCGCCCTTCCCTCCCTCCCTCCTTCACCCTCACCTACAGCCTCTAACCCTCCCTCTTCCGCCCTCCTCATCACGCCCTCCCTGTCCTCCCTGCTCTCACCACCATCATCCCTACCACAGCCTCTACCCTCTTCCCTTCCTCACACCCCTGCATCAAACCCCTACCGCCTCCCATCCCTCCTCCCCCCACCACCCCCCACCAGCAAGCCCTCTAACCCTCCCCAATTCCGCCCCCTCCTCAGAACACCCCTACCCCCTCCCCTTCCTCCCTCTACCTCCTTCTCCCCCACTCACCAGCCCCTCTAACCCTCCCCCTCCCCACCTCCTAACCACCCAGCCCTCCCTAACCCTCCCCCTTCCGTCCTCCTGCAAGAACCCCCCCCTCCCCTCCCTCTCCCACCCACCACCAGACCTCCTAACCCTCCCCCCTTCGCCCCTACCTCATCACCGCCCCTCCCTCCTCCCTCTCTCCACCACCCTACCACCAGCCCTCTCTAACCCTCCCCTTCCTCAACCCTCCTCATCAACCCCTACCCTCCCTTCCCTCCTCCCCCCACCACCCCCACCACAAGCCCGCTCTAACCCTCCCCATTCCGACCTCCCTCCTCAGAACACCCTACCCCTCCCTCCCCTCCCTTTCCCTCCTTCTTCACCCACCACCACCCTCTAACCCCCCTCCGCACCACACCCCTACACCAGCCACTCTACGCCTCCCCTTCGCCGTCCCTCCTCAGAACCCCCCTCACCCTCCCTTCCCTGCTCCCACCCACACACCAGCCCTCTAACCCTCCCTTTACCGTTCCCTCCTCAGAACCTCCCTCCCTCTCCTCCCTCCTCGCCCCCACCTACAGCCCTCTTAACCCTCCCCTCCCGTCCCCTCCTCAGAACCCCCTCCCCATCCCTCCCCCTCCACCACCATCTGCCCTTCACCCTCCCCTTCCCGCCCCTTCCTCATCACCCCCGCCTCCCCCTACCCTCCTCCCTCTGCCCCCACAACCGAGCCATCTAAAACCCCCCTCCTCTCACCCTCCCTCATCACGCCCGTTAACCCCTTCCTCCCTCCCCTCCTATCTCTCCCCCACGCCCCCCACCACCCACACTTGACGGTGACCCACCACCACCAGCCCTACTCTACCCTCCCTCCTTCCATTCGCCCACCACCCTTATCAACCAAGCCCTCTAAGATCCCTCCCCCTTTCCCACCCTCCTCAATCCCGCAACTCGCCCCCTCCTCCCTCCTCCCCCACTCTACCAAAGCAACCACTCGTAACTCTCCCCCTGCGCCCACCCCCCCACCCCACAACCCCCCACCACCGCGACCAGCCCTCAACCCTCACCTTCCGCCCCTCCCACAGAACCCCCTTCCTTCCCCCCCCATCCAACGCCCCACCCGCGCACCACAACCCCGACTATTCCACCACTACCAGACCGAGCCCTCTACATCTCCCCTGCCTCGACCCAACGCCCCATCCACCAGCCACCCTCTAACCTGCCCACCTTCCTCACCTCCTCATCAACCCCACCCCTTACTCCCTCCTTCCTCCTCCCTCTCCCCCCCCACCCAGCCATCCCCTACACACCAGCCCCATAACCCCTCCCCTTCCTCACCTCTCCTATCACCCCTAACCGCATCCTCCTCCCTCTCCCCTAACCCCCTACCACCTTCCTGCCCTCCCTCCCCACATGACTATTCACCCACACCCACCACCCCTCTAACCCTCTCCTTCCCATCTCTCCTCCAGACCCCCTACCTCCTTCCTCACCCTCAGTCATCACCCCTCCCTCCCTCCCTCTTGTCTCCCCACCACCACTCCCCACCACCAGCCCTCTAAACCATCGCCCCTCCCCTCCCTCCCCACCAACCCTATCAAACCACCCTCTACCCGCCCTCCTCCCTCCTCTCCCATCCCTCTTCCCCCCTCTCCCTCCTCCGCCTCCTTCCCACCAGCGTACCCCACCCACCACCACCCGCCTCTAGACCCTCCCTTCCTCCCCTCCTCAGAAACCCCCTTCACGCGCCGCCTCTACACCCAGTACCCCTTAAACCCTCCCCCATTTCTTCCGTCTCTCCTAGACCAAGACCTGGATCGACGGCCTAGGCACCCTCAAGCCCTTCGTCACGCGCGGAGACGTGTCCGCCGCCGCCGCAGAGAACGCGGACGTGAAAGCGATCCTCCTGGCCAACGCGAAGGCCAAGGCGATGGACATGCCCGCTCGCGTAAGTCCTTCAGGGTGTGGGTCGTCCCGGGTGGGGGAGCGGGTAGTTGGCGAGTCGTGGATGGTCCCAAGTGGGTTGTTAGCGAGTCGTGGTGGTCCAAGTGGGTTGTTAGCGAGTCGTGGGTGGTCACAAGTGGGTTGTTAGCGAGTCGTGGGTGGTCACAAGTGGGTTGTTAGCGAGTCGTGGTGGTCACAGTGGTTGTTAGCGAGTCGTGGGTGGTCACAAGTGGGTTTGTTAGCGAGTCGTGGATGGTCCCTAAGTGGGTTGTTAGGGGAAATCGTGGATGGTTCCGAAGTGGTTTTGTTAGCGAGTCCCCCCGTGGATGGTCCAAACGTGGGTTGTAAGCGAGTCGTGGATGTGGATCCCCAAGTGGGGTTGTTTAGCAGAGTCGTGGGGCCGCAAGGTCTGTTAGCGAGTCGTGGGTGGTCCAATCATAGCGAGCGTCGTGGAAGTAGTGAATTGTTAGCGAGTCCGTTGGGTGGTCCCAAGTGGGTTGTTTAGCGAGTTCGTGGGTGTAGGGTGTTAGGATGTCCCAAGTGGGTTGTTAGCGAGTCGGGATGGTTCCCAAGTTGGTTGTTAGCGAGTCGGTGATGTCAAGTGGTTTGTTAGCGAGTCCGGGGGTGGTGCCCAAAGTGGGTTGTTTAGCAGAGTCCGTGGATGGTGCTCCGAAGTGGGTTGTTAGCGAGTCGTGATGGTCCAAGTGGTTGTTAGCGAGTCGTGAATGGTCCCAAGTGGGTTGTTAGCGAGTCCGTGATGGTCCAAGTGGGTTTGTTAGCGAGTCGTGGATGGTCCCAAGTGGGTTGTTAGCGAGTCATGGATGGTCCCAAGTGGGGTTGTTAGCGAGTCGTGGATGGTCCCAAGTGGGTTGTTAGCGAGTCGTGGATGGTCCCAAGTGGGTTGTTGTACTCCGTGTCCCAAGTGGGTTGTTAGCGAGTCGTGGATGGTCCCAAGTGGGTTGTTAGCGAGTCGTGGGTGGTCCCAAGTGGGTTGTTAAGCGAGTGTGGATGGTCCCAAGTGGGTTGTTAGCGAGTCGTGATGGTCCCAAGTGGGTTGTTTAGCGAGTTCGTGGATGGTCCCAAGTGGGTTTTGTTAGCGGGGTCGTGGATGGTCCCAAGGGGGGTTGTTAGCGAGTCGTGGATGGTCCAAGTGGGTTTTGTTAGCCGAGTCGTGGATGGTCCAAGTGGGTTGTTAGCGAGGAGTCGTGGATGGTCCAAGTGGGTTGTTTAGCGAGAGTCGTGGATGGTCCCAAGTGGGTTGTTTACGAGTCGGTGATGGTCCCAAGTGGGTTGTTAGCGAGTCGTGGATGGTCCAAGTGGGTTTTAGCGATGTCGTGGTGGTCCCCAAGTGGTTGTTAGCGAGTCGTGGATGGTCCCCAAGTGGGTTGTTAGCTGAGTCGTGGTGGTCCAAGTGGGTTGTTAGCGAGTCCGTGGATGGTCCCAAGTGGGTTTGTTAGCGAGTCGTGGGTGGTCCAAGTGGGTTGTTAGCGAGTCGTGGAGTCCAAGTGGTTGTTAGCGAAGTCGTGAATGGTCCCAAGTGGGATTGTTAGCGAGTCGTAGGGTGGTCCCAGTGGTTGTTAGCGAGTCGTGGATGGTCCCAAGTGGGTTGTTCGTGGTGGTCCCAAGTGGGTTTGTTTAGCCGAGTCGTGGTGGTCAAAGTGGGTGTTAGCGAGTCGTGGGTGGTCCCAAGTGGGTTGTTAGCGAGTGGGATGGTCCCAAGTGGGTTGTTAGCGAGTCCGTGGGTGGTCCAAGTGGGGTTGTTAGCTGAGTCGTGGGTGGGTCCAAGTGGGTTGGTTATCGTGGATTTGTGGGTTTGTTAGCGAGTCGTGGATGGTCCCAAGTGGGTTGTTAGCGGAGTCCGTGGATGGTCCCAAGTGGGTTGTTAGCGAAGTCGTGGATGGTCCCCAAAGTGGGTTGTTTAGCGAGTCGTGGGTGGTCCCAAGTGGGTTGTTAGCGAGTCGTGAATGGTCCCAAGTGGGTTGTAGCGAGTCCGTGGGGTGGTCCCAAGTGGTTGTTAGCGAGTCGTGGATGGTCCCCCCAAGTGGGTTTAGCGAGTCGTGGATGGTCCCAATGGGGTTGTTAGCGAGTCGTGGTGTTCTAAGTGGGTTGTTGTAGCGAGTCCGTGGATGGTCCCAAGTGGGTTGTTAGCGAGTCGTGGGTGGTCCCAAGTGGGTTGTTAGCGAGTCGTGGATTGGTCCCAAGTGGGTTGTTAGCGAGTCGTGGGTGGTCCCAAGTGGGTTGTTAGCGAGTCGTGGGTGGGTCCCAAGTGGGTTGTTTAGCTGAGTCCGTGTGGTCCAAGTGGGTTGTTAGCGAGTCGTGGATGTCCCAAAGTGGGTTTTAGCGAGTCGTCCCAAGTGGGTTGTTAGCGAGTCGTGGGTGGTCCCAAGTGGGTTGTTAGCGAGTCGTGGGTGGTTCCCAAGTGGGTTGTTAGCGAGTCGTGGTGGTCCCAAGTGGGTTGTTAGCAGTCGTGGTGGTCCAAGTGGGTTGTTAGCGAGTCGTGGGTGGTCCAGTGGGTTGTTTTAGCGAGTCGTGGATGGTGCCGCAAGTGGGTTGTTAGCGGTCGTGTGGTCCGGGTTGTTAGCGGAGTCGTGGATGGTCAAGTGGGTTGTTAGCGAGTCGTGGATCGTGGGTGTTCCCAAGTGGGTTGTTAGCGAGTCGTGGGTGGTCCCAAGTGGGTTGCGAGTCGTGGATGGTCCCAAGTGGGTTGTTAGCGAGTCGTGGATGGTCCCAAGTGGGTTGTTAGCGAGGTCGTGGATGTCCCAAGTGGGGTTTGTTAGCGAGTCGGGTCTCAAGTGGGTTGATCCCCAAGTGGGTTGTTAGTGTGGTGGTCCCAAGTGGGTTGTAGGAGTCGTGGAGGTTCCCAAGTGGGGTTGTTAGCGAGTCGTGGACCCCCAAGTGGGTTGTTAGCGAGTCGTGTGGTAAGTGGTGTTCGAAGGTCGGGAGCGAGTCGTGGATGATCCCAAGTTGGGTTGTTAGCAGTCGTGGGTGGTCCCAAGAGCGAGTCGTGGATGTCCAATGGAGTTCGTGGATGGAAGTGGGGTTGGCGTCGTGGATGGTCCCAAGTGGGTTTAGCGAGTTCGTGGATGGTCCCTCGCCAAGTGGGGTTGTTAGCGAGTCGTGAGGTCCCATGGTTGTTTCGTGGATGTCCCGAAGTGTGGGTTGTTATGGTATCGAGTCGTGAATGGTCCCAAGTGGGTTTGTGTGAGTCGTGGTGGTCCCAAGTGTCACACTTTGATGGTGTTGCGATGAGTGGGATGATCTCAAGAGAGTAGTCTGGAGGGGATGGAGGGGCAGTGCGGGTGATTGTGATGCTTGTAGGAGTATGTTTTTAAGTGTGCGTATATATATATATATATATATATATGTGTGTGTGTGTGTGTGTGTGTGTGTGTGTGTGTGTGTGTGTGTGTGTGTGTATACGTATAAAAATATATACGTAAATGTATATATACATATGTATATTATACATTTTTTCATTCATTCTTTATAAACAATTGTATTTCATTTGGGCAATAATTGACACTATTCCCTCCTTTTTCCAGGCGCTAAAGCAGACCTTGAGAGCTGAACTGAAGGGGAAGCCAGTCGCTAACATTACAGAGGCAGATATTGCCGCTATAGGTAAGAAGAAGAAAAGAAGGAAGCAGAGAGAGAGAGAGACAGTGACAGAGAGGGGGTGGGAGGGAAAAGAAAGAGGGATTGGGGGAGGGAGAAGGAAAGAAGAGAGAGAGAAGGGAGATAGAGGAAAAAGAGAGAGAAGAGAGAGAGTGAGGGGGAGAGGGAGGGAGATAGAAAGATAGAGGAAGAGAAAAAGAAAGAAGAGAGAGAGAGAGAAATAGGAAAAGAAGAGAGAGAGAGATGGGGAGAATACCGAAGAGGAAGAGAAAGAAAAATAGAAAGAGACAGAAGGTAAGGGGGAAGAGCCAGAAAAAGAATAACTTCACACCTGCAAACCAAATTAATAAAACACACGCGCCTATAATCAATACTCCAGCACTCAACTTAAGTCCACTCTAATCTCACATACCACCTACCACAGTGTAGGTTTAAGTTTAAGACCAAAATCCCAATAAGGTGTTCATTCTCCACTTCCTTTCCACTTTATTCTCTGACCTCTTCCTCTACGCGTCGCAGGAGGAGCTCTCCTGGTGCAGGCGCCGCCGAACGTGGTCCAGCAGCTGGCCAAGAAGGGCGTGCTGAAGGGCGACCAGCTCCAGCAGGCGGCGGAGGGTCTCTTCAGCGCCGAGGGACCGGGCTTCAGGGGCAAGGTGAGAGAGCCACAGTGCTATTGTTATTATTATTATTATCATCATTATTTTTGTTATTATTGTTATTTATTTATTTATTATTATCATTATCATTTTTGTTATTATTATTATTATCATTATCATTTTTGTTATTATTATTATTATTACTGTTATTATTATATTCATTATCATTTTTGTTATTATTATTATTATTACTGTTATTATTATCGTTATTGATATTATTATTATTATTATCATTATCATCATTATTATTATTATTATTATTATTATTAAAATTATTATTATTATTACTATTATCATCATTATCATTAGTGTCATTATTGTTAATTTATTATCATTATTAGGAGGATGACTTTAATGAAATTAATGATATTAGGGATAGTAATATTGATTTTTATGATAAGTAGTGTGATTATGATTAGTATTAGTAGTGGTAGCAGGAGTAATTTTAATTATGATTATGATTATTATTATTGTTGTTTTTGCTGTTGCTGTTCTTTTATCATTATTATTATTATTATTATCTTTTATTATTGTTATCATCATCATCATTATTATTATTATTATTATTATTATTATTATTATTATTATTATTATTATTATTATTATTATTCATACTGTTGTTATCATTATTATTCTTAATTGCAGTTACTTTTCATAATCATTGCATTTATCATTACCATTATTTTTATCACTAATATCATTATCATTATTAATATTATCATATCTAATCCATTATTACAGAATCATAAACACATCATAATTTTTTCCAATTCACCCTTGGTTCTGATGGCCATGAATCGCAGAATTTCTTGCCCTTACTTCAAAGTCATCTGTTTCCCCCCACAGGCACGCGAGCTGATGAAGGCGATGCTAGATGCCAACAGCAACAACGTGGAGAGCCTCCCCCCAAGTGTGTACCCCCTGCTGGACGGGGCGCAACTGGAGGGACAGAAGAACACGGTCTTGGAGAATCTCCTGGCTGAGGCGAAGAAGCAGAACATCGACCTCACAGCTGACCAAGCGGCAGTTTTCCCAGTTGCGGTAAGAGGCGAGGGCATAGCTCTGTTTCGCTCTTTCTCTTTCTGTCTTTCTTTCTCTTTCTCTTTCTATTTCTTTTTTCTCTTTTCGTTTTCTCTTTCTCCTTTCTTCTCTCTTTTCTCTCTCTCTCTTCTCTTTGTCTTCTCTCTCTCTCTCTCTCTTCTTTCTCTCTTCTCTCCTCTCTCTCTCTCTCTCTCTCTCTCTCTCTCTCTCTCTCTCTCTCTCTCTCTCTCTCTCTCTCTCTCTCTCTCTCTCTCTCTCTCTCTCTCTCTCTCTCTCTTTTCTCTCTCTCTTTCTGTCTGTCTGTCTCTCGTTTCTCTCTTCTCTCTCTTCTCTCTCTCTCTCTCTCTCTCTCCTCTCTTTCTCTCTCTCTCTCTCTCTCTCTCCTCTCTCTCCTATATATTATCTATATATATATATATATATATATATATATATATATATATATATATATATATATATATATATATATATATATATATATATATATATATATATTATATATATGTATATAATATATATATATATATATATATATATATATTATATATATAATATATTAATAATATATATATATATATATATTATATATATATGCATATATATATATATATATATATATATATATATATATATATATATATATATATATATATATATATATGTATATATGTATATATATATATATATATATATATATATATATATATATATAATATATATTATATATATATATATATGCATATACCTTCCCTCTCTCTCTCTCTCTCTCTTCTCTCTCTCTCTCCCTCTCTCTCTCTCTCTCTCTCTCTCTCTCTCTCTCTCTCTCTCTCTCTCTTCTCTCTCTCTCTCTCTCTCTCTCTCTCTCTCTCTCTCTCTCTCTCTCTCTCTCTCTCTCATGTAGATAATTCATTGATTAGTAAAATCTAGCTTTGACTAGTTTGTATTGATTACAAGAATGTTATCACGTTAAAGTTATTTTTACCAATGCAATAAACGGTAATAAAAAGAAGTATTGATATATATTAATATCAGATATAAACAACGATTAATAATGATAGTGATAAAGATGATTAAGCTGCTGATGATTATGATAATGATAAAAATGACGATAACTGAAATGCGATAAAAACACTAATTGAATGATGATAATGATGGTGGCGATAATAATAAAGACATTATGATAATGGTAATAATAATGATAGTAATAACGATCATGATTATGAAGATAAGAGGGAGGATAATAAGGAAAGGGATTATTATAAAGATGATAATAATGAAAAGAATTAGAATACGAATATGAAAGATGGTAATGATAATAATAATAATAATAGTAATAGTAATAATAATAGTAATAACAGTAATAATAATACTTATAATAACAATGACAATAACAATAATAATAATTATTATTATTGTTATCATTATTATTATTGTTATTATTTATTAGTTATTATTATTATATTATTATTATTATTATTATTATTATTATTATTATTATTATATATTATTATTATTATTATTATTATATTATTATTATATATTATTATAGTAATAATAATGATAATAATGATTATTATATAATAATAATAATAATAATAATAATAATAATAATAATAATAATGAAAAAATATTAATGATTATATTACTAAAAACAACAACAACAACAACAATAATAATAATAATGAAAAATGATAACGATTACATTACTAAAAACAACAAAAAAATTCACCATTAAACTTAACATGCTTCCCTTCCCTACCAGTTCGTGCCCGGCGATATGCTGAACATGCCTCCTACGGTCAAGTCTGGTGTCTCGACCAAGGCCTTGGGAGGTCTTTCAACGGCCAATCTCAAGGACTTTACGAAGGGTCTTCCTGCTAATGCTCCTGCGGTGTGTAGCGTCTTGGATTTACGTCGGTTTATGCGGCTCTGTTGAGAGGGGTTGTGTTTGGTGTTGGGTTGTGTGTTTGTGGGGAGAGGAGGGTTTTTTTTTTTTTTTTTGATAAGGTGAAGGTGGTTAAGGTAGTGTGGGTGTGTTGTGTGTGTGTTGGTGTTTGTTTGTTTGTATGTGTGTGTTTTTTATTAATATTTGTGTTTGCGTGTGTGTGTGTGTGTGTGTGTGTGTGTGTGTGTGTTTGTGTGTGTGTGTGTGTTTGTTTGTGTTGTGTGTGTGTGTGTGTGTGTGTTGTGTGTGTTTGTGTGTGTGTGTATTGTCTGTGTGTGTGTTTCCGTGTCTGTGTGTGTATCGCGCGCGCCCGTGTGTGCAACGGCATTAGCAAACTCGGCACGCACCCCGAGAGAGCTGAGACAACCACCCATTCCCAGCCCAAATAACACGTCCCCCCCTTCCCCCTTCCCCCTCCCCCCGCAGAGCCTGATGGCGGCCAAGACGGCGTGGGGCGGCAAGACGAAGATCACGGCCAACGACGTCAAGACCAACATGGACCTCCTGAATCTTCTGCCTCCTTCTGCAGCCATGAAGGTCGAGCAAGCTGACGTCACGGCAGTGTTGGAGATGATGGCGTCAGCGCCCCGTCAGCCTTCTATGACCGTGGTACGTACTGGGGCTGACGCGGGCTGACCGGGGCTGATTTCGGTCTGTCTGTCCGTGCTTCGAGGCTGAATTCCTTGAATGGTCAATTTTTTAATGATTTTCGATACAGCTATTAATGTTCCAGATGACAATTCAATGTCACTTTTTGTGATATCTAAATATACATTTCTGTAAGAAAACTGGATGGGAAGAAGAGAACGTGTGTTTATATTTTTTTCAAATTTGTAAAACCAATTCAGCGTGTGTTATGCCCTCTTTTCTACTTAAAAACCGGATTGTATCATCCTGGATTCACAGAAATTGGTGTTCTAATAAATCTGCTTTGTACAACTATAAGAAAAGGTCTACGAAACAGCTCATTCCATTCTCTGCCTATTAACATGCTAATGGTGAACCAGTAACATCTACAAAAGTAACTTGAAAGTACCATTGGATGTCTAAATTCACATGTCTAAGTCCACATAAGAAGCTATCATAAAATACATGCCTAGCCCTTGACCATCCCTCGCGGTGTGGAACTCATGTTGAACAGATTGCAACAGGAACAACGAAGGGAAGGGCAAGAAAACACACGAATATGCCGAAGGCCTCCCTCTCCTCCTCCTCCTCCTCTACCTCCTCCCCTCCTTTCCCTCCCCCTCCTCCTCGTCCTCCTCCTTCCTCTCCTCCTTTTCCCTCCTTCTTCAATAGTGAAAAGGCCTTCGCATATTCGTGCTCTTGCCCTTCCCTTCGTTGCATGGAGGTCCTGAAAAACAACACGGGCGTCGACGAACCTGATGAGGCGGCGCTGATCCTGACGCCCACTGAGGTCGAGAACACTCCTCCCTGCGTCCTGGCAGCTCTTGGGTAAGCGGGGAGGGCTCTCTTGGCGTTTCCCTCGTGCGTATGTCCTTCTAACAGCTCTCATATCCTTAAATATAGAACTGAGTCTGAGAAAGAGAGAGAGAGAGATGGAAAAGGAAGAGAGAGAGAGATGAGATGAGAGAGAGAGAGAGAGAGAGAGAGAGAAAGAGAGAGAGAGATGAGAGAGGAGAGATGGAGAGAGAGAGACGCAGACACACACCAAGTACACACACACACACACACACACACACACACACACACACACACAACACACACACACACACACACACACACACACACACACACACACACACACACACACACACACACACACACACACACAACACACACACACATCACACACTTTACATCATTCCTCCCCTCTCCTCATCATTCTCACCCTTGCCCCCTCTCTCTCTCTCTCTTTACCTCGCCTTGCTCAATCCCTCTCCTTCAATTCCCTTCATTCCTAGTAATGGTTGACAATGCCTTTAAAGTGAGAACCACGAGAACAACATCCAGATATTATAACAGTAACATTCAGAAAGATAAGAGTGTTTAGCCACTATACAACCACTGTGTTTGCAAGTTATCGTCCTCTCTTTACTTTCCTATATTGATTATCACGTCGTGCGGTAATAGCATGTGTTCCTGGCACTTGACTGACGTCGCGCATTTTATTCAAAGCCCAGAGGCGTTGGACAAGCTGCCCCGAGAGCAGATGGAGATGATCATGGGACGAATGGTGGCTCGAGATAACTCCATGAGTATGACCAAATCGGCCAGACAGAGAATCCTCGACCGGGCCCTGGTAAGAAGAGTCGGCCTCGTCCTCTTACTTTCTCTTCAGTTTTCGTTTCAGTTTTCTTCGTCATTCCTCCTTATATTCGTTTGTCTTTTTATTGTTTTCTTCGTTATTCTTCCTTATATTCGTTTGTCTTTTTATGTATCTATTTTGGCGTTCTGGTGTTCTTTTCTTGTTTAAATTGATAGGGTTGGTAATCTTATAGATAAGAAAATAATTGAATGTTCACAGTTGTTCGTCGATGCCTTCCGTGAGTGACTTATCACTAGAATCATTGACATACTTTACCAAGTAACGATATTTTCATTAAAAAAAATTAGAAAACAACAAATACAATACCATAGACAATAACATAGAATCATTGACATACTTTAAAGTAACGATATTTTCATTAAAAAAAACATTAGAATACAACAAATACAATACCATAGACAATATAAATAACAGATATTTCCTTCTACCATTAATACAAACACACAATACCATAGATAACATAAATAACATATATTTCCATCTACCATGACACTCACAATACCATAGATAACACAAACAACACTATTTTCCCTCTACCATGAATAACCATGACTACACGCTACCTAAGAGATACAAACATCATTATCCCGAGTTAGCAAGTCCCCCCCCCCCCTTCCCCCCCCAGGGAGACAAGACCGAGCTGAACACAGGAGATATAGAGATGATGGGGAAGGCGGCTTTGGATCTGCCGGCGGAGCGAATCAGGAGCCTGTCCATGGCCGGGGCGGAGCTGCTGGTAAACTTGGCCAATGTGAGTTAGTTCTGTTTTGTTTTTTTTCAAGTTTTTCTGTTGATTTTAGATATGTATGTGTGTGTGTGTGTGTGTTTGTGTGTTTGTGTGTGTGTTTGTTTGTTTGTGTGTGTGGGTGTGGGTGGTGTGTGTTGTATGTGTGTGTGAAATATATATGTGTGTGTGTGTGTGTGTGTGTGTGTGTGTGAATATATTATGTGTGTGTGTGTGGTGCGTGTGTGTGTGTCTGTGTGTATGTGTGTGTGTGTGTGTGTATGTCAGTGTGTGTGTGTATTTGTGTGCACGCTTTTTTATGGAATCTCGAAAACCCAATCTCTTTGATACATTGTTTGATTTGGGCTCGTGGTCGCTACAAAACATTGGATCATCGAAGTTTGTTCTGACATTGAAAGTTAAAAAAAAAAAATGTTTATTTATTTCACATAAAATAGTCAACAGAAATCCATGAAACAATCTAGTCTGCTGGTATGATTTTTAATTAGAAGCAAAACCTTATGGAATCTCAAAAAAAAAAAAAAAAAAAAAAAAACTTTTGAAAGGTTGTGGAAACTTACAAATGTATTTCTCAAATTCAGACAAAGCATATTTCTTCTTTTTTATTATTATATCCATCGTTCTTTACATGGAAAGTGGAAATGTTGATTAAGATTTGTATATGTCTTTACCCCCAACGAGTGAGTTTGTTTGTTTGTTTGTTTTTTTACTTGCCCTTATTCCTTTTTCTCTAGCCCCCCCCCATCCCTTTCTTCTTTCCCATCTCCTATTCCTCTTTCAGCCTCTTTCCCCACTCTTTCTTCCTTTCCTCCTTCCCCCTTTCTTTCTCCTCCCCCCTACCTTCCTTCTTAATCGCCCACTTCGGATAGCCGTATAAATAATAAATGTCTATATAATAACAATTAACTTTTAATAACTTTTGAATTCATTATCACAGGATGCCTTCAGCTCTGGAATGGCACCCTGCTTGTCAAGTGCAGAGAGAAGTGCCATGGCCGACGCTGTCAAGAAAGTCAAGGGGTAAATATTTCCAAGATTTGTCTTTGCACTTCGTTTTATTTATTAATTTATTTATTTTTATTTATTAATTTCTATTTATTTATTTATTTATTTTTATCTATTAATTTCTATTTATTTATTTATTCATTTTTATCTATTTATTTATTTATTTATTTATTTATTTTTATCTATTTATTTTTTATTTATTTATTTTTCTATTTTTGTTTCCTTTTCTTTCCTGTTCAAGTTCTTGTTGTTTGGTTTTCCTGTTTTGTTACTGCTTCTGTTTGGTCCGTTTGGGGAACAGCTTGACAAACAGTGTCAGTTGCTAAATGCCATTTAAAGTGATTCATATGTTTAAGGAGGGTAATTTTTGGCAAGCTATCAAGTCGAAGAAAATCATATTATGTAATTTTACAATGCAATTCTATTTTCTTATTTCATTTATCCGTTTTATTTCATTATATTCTTTAACCGCTGTATTTATTATATTATTTATTCCGTTTTATTTATTATATATTCATATATCCGTTTTATTTTATCATACATTTATTTATCCGTTTTATTTTATTATACCCGTTTCATTTCACATATCCATCATTACTTTATCTCATACATTCGTTGTACTTTTTACCATACAATCATTACACCTTTTTTTTCATTTTTTTCTTTTTTTTCTCGTCATTCATCAGAGAGTTCAGCGAGTGGCAGGACGCTAAGGACGTTTGCTGCCTGATGGGGTTCCTCGAGGCCTCCCAGTTCAACATGATCCCCGCCGACGTGGCCAGCTCCTGCACCTGTCCTCCTCCTCCTCCAGGCACCCAGGACGTGATCGACTCCCTCGAGGTTTGTGTTGCGTGTTAAGGAGTTAAGGAGTGCCTCGGGGGGGGTTATCGATTCAAGGAGGGCGAGGTGAGGAGTGTGGGGGAGGGTTTGGTGTTGGAGAGGGGAAGAGAGGAAGAGAGGGAGAGCTAATGTGAGGGTGAGGGTGTTCGTGTGGGTGAGGGTTGGTGTTGAAGGGAGAGAGGGATGGAGGTAATGTGAGGGTAAGGGTGTTCGTGGGTGAGGGGGTGAGGCAAAGGGAGCATGGAGTGAGGGGAATTGAGAGGGAGAGGGCTGGAGCAAGGTGAGGTAAAGAGAGAGAGGGGGCAAGGGTTGAGAATGATGAGGAGAGGGAGGCTATGTAAAGTGGTGTTGTGTGTGTGCGGTGTGTGTGTGTGTTGTGTGTGTGTGTGTGTGTGTGTGTGTGTGTGTGGTGTGTGTGTGTGTGTGATTTTTAGTATGGAAAGCATGAACAAATGTGTGTGTGTGTTGCGGACAACATTCTTGGGCTGTTCATAATTGTTCTGCGTCTATCTGTTTCAATGGATTTACAACGAATAGCATACATATGAGAAGATGATATAGGCAAGAGTTCTATTAACGTCTTTGGGAAAAGATGCACGAGTCCCAAGGTGCAGAAAACATTGTATACACTATCGATTTTACATTGTTAAGTACCTGCTGTTATAACATTACGTGTGACTTTTATATCTATTTGCTTATATAACATTACGTGTAACTTTACATATCTCTTTGCTGTATAACATTACCTGTAACATTCATATCTCTTTGGCTGTTATAACATTACTTTGTAACTTTTACATCTCTCTGCTGTTATAACATTACCTGTAACATTCATATCTCTGCTGTTATAACATTACCTGTAAACATTCATAATCTCTTCGCTGTTATAACATTACCTTAACATTCATATCTCTTCGCTGTTATAACATTACCTGTAACATTCATATCTCTCTGCTGTTATAACATTACCTTTAACTTTTACATCTCAACAGTTCCAATATATCTGCCATTGCTAAGACATCGATCCTCACCCACTATCTCCAGTCACTAAGCACCGCCCATTGCCTCCGCAGAGCATGTGCGTCTCAGAAATGGGCGAGAAGGCGGTCAAGGAGACCATGGAGGCGGCGGAGGACCTGGAGGAGAGGCAGATCGAGGCGGCGCTGAAGAACCTCGGCGACTTCAGCACGGCGGCGCGAAGAAGGAGGAGGAGATGTGAGTGAGGGAGGCGGAGACACAGCGGCCGAGATCTGTCTATCGATGAAGT
The DNA here is from genome assembly GCF_003789085.1 of Penaeus vannamei. Lineage (NCBI taxonomy): Eukaryota > Metazoa > Arthropoda > Malacostraca > Decapoda > Penaeidae > Penaeus > Penaeus vannamei. Next base: position 298,626 of record NW_020870458.1, on the reverse strand, counting down.
AGATTTTTAATAGTTGTTGGGTCAAAGATGGATAGATTAGATCCTAGAATGGGGAATAATCATGTGAACAGCACAATGCAATACAAAGCACACACACAAAACACGCACACCGTACAGCAGGATGCAACACAACACCACACATTACAGCACAATACAAAACAACATACTCACAGCACGCACACACACAGCACACCACACCGTACAGGATGCA
>NW_020870458.1:290915-293415 GCF_003789085.1 Penaeus vannamei | reverse complement strand
CCGAGGACGCATAACCGCCAGACGAAGTCCATTGTGACTGGAGGACGAACCCGCAGATCGGAGCTCAACCTCGACAAACACACTTACCTCTCTGCCCCCGTCTTCCAGTTCCGCGTGTGGTGACTCCTTCGCCAGCTGGAGGACTGCCCTGACTGAGGTTCTCATCAGGGCTCTGGCGGCGAGGCGAAGGCCAGCTATCGGCGCCTCAGCACCTGGGACGGCTGCCAGGTCCGGTTCGAGCGGGGAAGGAGAGGGCACGTCGAGGAGGAGGAAGAACCTTGACTGTCATTCTGTTGTTTTGCCTTTTTTTTTATAGTCAAAATGTTTTTTTTTTTTGTTTTGTTTCGTTTTTTATGGTCTATTATTGTGCCATTTCTCTTCTGTGTTGAGTGAGTTTCAGTCTATTTTTTTTCATTATTATTGTACCATTTTCTTGCTTCTTTTATTGAGTGAGCTTCAGTGCGCTTTTCATTATTTTTAGTTTATTAGCATGGTCGTTTACCTCTCGCTGCGAGCGGCTCTTGGGATCGGCTCACGAGGTCGCGAGGAGGTCGTTGCTTTATTTAGATTGGTTGGTTCAGAGAGTGAATGTTTTATTCTTTTTATTTAGCAAGGTTGATTGTATCTTTCTACACGAGTTAGACATAGTGCTTGGTTTTTAGTAGTTTGTGCTTGCTGCGCTTTTTTTTTTTTTTGTATTTGCTTATATGTATTATCCACACACAAAACCATACACACACATACATTCACACACACACACACACCACACAACACACACACACACACACACACCACACACACACACACACACACACACACTCACACACAACACACACACCACACACATATCACACTATACATCTTCAACACAATACATTCTACACAAAACTACACACACACACACACTTACACACACACACACACACACACTACACCATCACATTATATATCTTTTAGTATATAATATTACTTATATTATATCTATATTATACTTATATATATATATTAATATATATATATGTGTGTGGTGTGTGATAGTGTTGTGTGTGTGTGTGTGGTTTGTGTGTGTGTATGTGGTGGTTGTGTGTGTGTGTGTGTGTGTGTTTGCATGTTGTATGTGCGTATGATTGGTTTGAATGTAAACTCTTTTTATTGGCTAATTTATTTCATTCAGGGCAATTTCTGATTTCCTCTTGTTAGCTAGCTACCTCATTCGTTGACACTCACCCAATGATAAATACACGATCATTCCATTGTTACATAACAGACACAATTCAAAGGCCAATAGTTGTTTCCTTTTAAACCGTAGACTTATTCAGAGTTGATCCCAGTGAGCGAATGGGCATGCTTGGTTGGGACGGGGTCGGGGCTGAGTGACGGCGGCGCGCGAGGGGGGGGGGGCGGGGGGGGCGGGGGGCGGGGAAAAAAAAAGAGCCCTTTTTTCTCTTTTTTGCCCACCCCATGCACACGCAGTTCAATCCGGCTCATACTAAAAAACAAAACCCCCCCCCCCCCCCCCCCCCCCCCCCCCCCCCCCCCCCCCCCCCACCCCCTCCCCGGGAGGCAAGTGAGGCGGTGGCGGGGTGGGCACACACATACAACCAAAACCAAAAACTTTTTTTTTTTTTTCCCCCCCCACCCCCCCCCCCCCCCTCCAACGTCCCTCGCATATTACACCCCCCCACGTTCAAAATCCCCCCCCCCCCCAAACTACCCTGCTCACCCTCCCACCCCCCCGTCACACACCTGATCCCCCGCTCCCGCGAAACTTCCCCCCATACCCTAAGACCACTCCATCGCCGGACCCATCCGCCCTAATTCGACACTCCCTTCACACCCAAAATCCTGGCCCCCCGGCCTGCCTCACCAACGCCGCGAAGCGCGCAGTTCACTAAAAGACATGGCAGCGGAAGCCTGTGCAGGACTCACCCCTGAGGGCATGCAGTCCATCTCCTCCTGAAGCATGTGGGGTCAGTATCTACACATACCTCAGATCGGCAGAATTAAATTGTTTGGCGAATAACGGGCAGTTTGTTTTTTTACCAGGAATTACTGTAGGTTGATCTTTAGCATTACGTCGCGTTTTAAAGTATATGTGTTGCTATTACTTTTACGTCTTAAAGTATATGTGTGTATTACTCACGTCTTTTGAAGTATATTGTGTAGTATTACGTCACGTCTTAAAGTATATGTGTAGTTATTACGTTAAAGTGTAATGTGCATGCATTTACTCACGTTCTTTGAAAGTATATAAAATACGTTCACGTTCTTAAATTTATATACATAGTATTACGTCCAATCTTAAAGTGTAAAAATGTGTAGGATAACGTCACGTCTAAAAGCTATACGTGATAGTATTAAATCACGTCTCAAGTACTATTTGAAACTTATTTATTACTCTTCACGCGGCCTCAAATCACCCAAAGGAACAGAACTACACAAGAAAAACACCAGAAAAAAAAAAACACGGAAAGCTTCTCTAAGGCATCACTCCGTCTTG
>NW_020870458.1:283415-285915 GCF_003789085.1 Penaeus vannamei | reverse complement strand
AGAAACTACCCAAAAATAAGGCAGAAGGGTGTGATAATATTCCAGCAGAATTTTACCAAAGCCTGGACACTCAAGGAAATAAATGTTATGCTCAAAGTCATTAATGAAATTTAAGAGACTGGTATTCTCCCTGAAGATTTTGTGCAAAGTATTTTCATACCTATACCTAAAGTTAATAGAGCCAGACATTGTGGTGACTTTCGAACAATTAGCCTAATCTGTCCTGCTTCAAAAATGCTTCTTCATATAATTAAAAATCGAATCACACCCATAGTTGAAGCCAGCCTTAGTGAAAGCCAGTTAGGGTTTAGAAGTGGAAGAGGAACAAGAAATGGACTATTTATTTTAAGAACAATTAATGAAAGGATGATAGAAGGGCAGGAAAAATATATCTTTGTTTCATAGATTACACTAAAGCTTTTGACAGAATCAATCATTTTAAACTGATAACAATCATGAAAAAAAGCTACATTCCAGATCAAGAGAGAAGAATAATTGCAAACCTATATTGGAACCAAAAAGCAGTGGTAAGAACAAGAAGTGGTGATACAGGAAAAAAATCAAAAGAGGCGTAAGACAGGGGTGCATACTGTCACCCATACTCTTTAACCTTTATAGTGAATTCCTAATACAAGAGGCATTAGAAGCAACCAAAGGGATTAAAATCAATGGAATCAACATGACTAACATTCTATATGCAGATGAATTACAAGGTATGATTAAAAAATTATGTGATACCTGTGCTAATTATGGTATGTCTCTGAATGCAAAGAAAACAAAAGTGATGCTTATAAGAAAAGGTAATGAAGATCATGCAGCGGTTAATATCAAGGCAGAAGGAACTAGACTCGAGGAAGTAGAAGAATACAAATACTTAGGGCAGTGGATAACAGCAGATGGAAGATGCTTAGAGGAAGTAAAAAGAAGAATTGGTAAAGCCAAAAGTGAATTCTGGGAGCTGAAAGAACTTTTACGCAAAGACCTCAACATTAAATTGAAAAAGAGGATTCTAGAAACTTACATCTTTTCGATAGTCAGCTATGGCTCTGAGAGTTGGACATATGGAAAAGAAGTCATCAGAAAAAGAAGAGCTTTTGAAAACTGGTGCTATAGGAGAATTTTGAGAATTAGATGGAAAGATCATGTAACAAATGAAATGGTTGAACAACGGATGGGCTGCCAGATGAAGTTGGCGACAAGGATGTGTCAAAGGAAGGCCAGGTTTACAGGACACATAATGAGAGGATCTAGTGGAGGGCTGGCTAGTCTAGTTATTGAAGGCGCCATCGAAGGAACTAGGGGCAGAGGAAGACCTAGAAGAACTTGGGGAAAGGACATAACAACATGGACTAAGACGGAAAATCTCGGGAGTACCAAGAGAAAAGCGGAGAATAGAAGTTTGTGGCGCAGTCCTGTTGTCAACCTTCGGATCGAAGAAGACACTGGATGATGATGATATATATATATTTATATTTATATATATATATATATATTATATATATATATATATATATGTGTGTGTGTGTGTTGTGTGTGTGTGTGTGTGTGTGGTGTGTGTATGTATGTGTGTATGTACATATATATTATCACCAAATAATGTTATATATTACACAAGATAACACTTACTGATTATGAATAAACAGAGAAGTTGAAATTTTATTATGCTCCAGTATCTGTGACTTTGAATATATAGTGTGATTCTTGTTATTGGAGAGGAATGTTACTTGTAACAATGAAATATGTTGTATCACAAATTGATGACATTAGTAATAATAATTAGAAACTGAAGTATAATGCGAGAAAATTTAACTAAATAAATTGAAATTGTCTCCCCGGAAAGTATTTCTAACAAGTATATATATAAAATTGGATATATTTCAGAAAAAAAGCAAGAAAACAATCACAAACATATTACAGCCTCTTCTGCATCACATTCCTCCCTCCTTGTCACGTATACGTCCTATATACGTTTTCTGTATTTCACGTACGTGTAACTTAGGCTATACTCGAGTCTGTTGCGATGTTCCACTTCGACATTATTTCTTTACTACGTGTGTATTACGGGAAAAATATAGAATAATACCAGAAATTTAACATTTTCCCGAAAGGCGGGCCAACTGGACTTAGCTCACCCAAAAGTATCCGGTCTAGCAAATTTGTACCATCTTTGGCAACCATGTTTGTCATCACCGCCCTTCTTCATACGGATTCCGACTCGTATCCCGCTCAAGTCTGTATCAATACTGGTGATGAAAATCCTGCTTTTACTGGAAGTTTAGGTTTTTAAGGATGGATATATATGAACGAAGGTAAATACTGAAGCTATAGGTGGTGGATTGCCGTTATTGAGAAATAGAGATCGATTCAGACTCTCATTCCAGACAGGTTTGGGGGTAAATGTGGCAACACTGACACACGCTACGTATATAACGTCCAGTATTCATTTTATTATTATTACTATTATTATTATTATAGTAAGCTATATAAAGAGCCACTCTGA
>NW_020870458.1:255915-263415 GCF_003789085.1 Penaeus vannamei | reverse complement strand
ATCCTAAGCGAGTTACGAGTTTTGCCAGTACTGTATTTATGGAACTACAAAAAAGTGGCTTATGTAGATGGGGAGCACGGGAAGCACTCACACACAAATGACTGTTGATGACCGAGCAGTTGGAGCCGAAAGGGATGGTAATGGCAAAGTGCAACATTATCTACGAAATGAGTACTAAATCTTCTTTTTTTTTAATTCTTGCTCTCAGTTCAAAAGTATGTATATCGAGTCAGTGTTTTGAATTATTTATGAGGTAAAAGATGATGTTCAGTTCAAAAGTATGTATACTGAGTCAGTTTTTGAATTATTTATGAGGCTGATGTTCTTTAAATGTGGACAGGATAGGAGGAGCAATGCATAGCAAACAAGCTTTTATATAGTGACAGTATTCCCCAATTCTGATTTCATTAAATGTACGTTTTGGAAAAAGAGTTGACGCGTGATTGCTCAATCTAATATGCGTTTTCAGGAATGATTCCGAATTTCAGACCAGGAATAACCAGCGTTGCATTAGCGGAAATCTCGTTAGATACGAAATGATAATCAAACATCGATTCAGGAACTATGATGACATTTTACTTCGCTCTCGCTCTCTCTCTCTTTTTTTTTTTTTTTTTTTTCCAAGTCAGCTTTCCAATGGGTTTTGAATCCTAAGCTTTGAGAACGTTTTCCAAAGTAGTCGAATACACATAGACATTAAAGGCAAGCTTCGAACTAATGGTTGAATATGGATTGTGGGAGTTCTCTATTCCTGTGTTATATTCTGATGTGTATTTCGTGAAAAAAAAAAAAAAAAAAACAAAAATATATATATATATCCCCCTCCCCGCCCGAACCAGCCCAGCCCCCTACACTAAAAAAAAAAAAAAAAAAAAAAAAAAAAAAAAAAAGTTCTCACAAAATGACAAAACACATTCTAAAAATCTACGATTCGTGTTGACCCCGGCCATTACTGGCAATTTATAAAGCCAATCACCACATAAATTTGTTGCTGGGACACAATTTGGTGCGCTGAATCAAAAACAAAACGCCAAAAAAAAATGAATGTCGAGTCCCAGCTTTCATGCCGGCAGGTTTTTGAAGTTTGGGGAAGGGGGGGGGGTGGGCGGGGTGGGTGGGGGTAAGGGGAGGGAGGAGGAGGAGGGGAGTGGGGGAATTAAGGGTTGAGGCCAAAGGGGGAGGAAGGGGAAGAGGGAGGGAGGGAGGGAGGGGGGGAGGAAAGGTTAAAAGGACGAATATATTCAATTTTGTTTGTCGTGGAATTGGAGGGGGAGGGAGGGGGGGTGGGGGAGCGGGGGACAATACATATAAAGAGCAAATGTAATGATCACTCTTTTGTCTTCGGTTGCGGGTTGGTGGGGACCGGGGGGGGGGGGGGGGGGGGTAGAGCACAAAGCTGCATAGAAAGGGCGCTTTTAATCAGTCCATTGTCAGGGAAAGTGTGCAAAATGCGAGGGAATATAGGACAGAAGTAATATATATATATATATATATATATATATATATATATATATATATATATTATATATATATATATATATATATATATATATATATATATATATATATATGTGTGTATGTGCACACACACACACACACACACACACACACACACACACACACACACACACACACACACACACACACACACATGTAATAATATATATTATATATAATATATATATATATATATATATATATATGTATGTATATATAGTATGTATATATGTATGTATGTGTGTGTGTGTAGATACATACATGCATATATAAACACGATTGAATAGTAGACTTTTTTATAGCATGGATTGAAAAAAAGCGATATCAACAACCCAATAAAATAAATAAGTACAAAGAAACGATGGAATAAGTGAACTAAGCCGAAAGTTTCCTTGAGCCAGACACTCAGCGGCGCCTCCATACGGTCACCAATACACAGCCCCATTTCATTAGCAGCGGAACAGCACCTCCACGCCGCTAACGGTCCCAGAACTCAAAATGACATTTATTCCTTGTCTCTCCTTCCCTCCTTTCTTTTATCTGTTTGCCATTTCCCTGTCCCGGTCTTTCTTTTGGGTATTATCTTGTTTGTTTTTTGTTGTGTGTGTGTGTTTGTTTGCGTTTGTTTGTTTTGTTTCTCTTTTGTCTTTCTCTGTTTTCTTTTTCTCTTTCTCTTTCTCTCTCTCTCTTCTTTCTTCTCTTTTCTCTCTCTCTTCTCTCTCTCTCTCTCTCTCTCTCTCTCTCTCTCTCTCTCTCTCTCTCTCTCTCTCTCTCTCTCTCTCTCTCTCTCTCTCTCTCTCTCTCTCTCTTTTCAAGCCTTCCTCTCACCGAATTTCTCTTCCTCTTTCTGCTCCTCACTCCCTCCTCAACTCTCCCCAAACCCATCCAATAACCTGTCTGGTTCTCTATCTTTCGTCCCTTTTCCTCTCTCTCTCTTCCATCCTCTTTCCTCCTCCTCCTTCCTCCTATTCCCCTCCCTCTCTCCATCCTCCTCCTCCTCCTATTCCCTCCATCTCCCACCCTCCCTCCCTCCTCCTATTCCCTCTCTCTTCTCCCTTCTTTCCCTCCCTCCTCCCTCCCCTCCCTCTCTTCCCTCTCTCCTCCCTCTTCCCTCTCCCTCCCTCCCTCCCTCCTCCTCCCTCTCTCTCCCTCCCTCCTTTCTCTCCTTCCCTCCCTCCCTCCCTCCTCCCTCCTCCCTCCCTCTCTCTTTCTCTCTCCCTCTCTCTCCCTCCCTCCTCCCTCCTCTCTCCTCCCTCCCTCCTCCCTCCCTCATCCCTCCTTCCTCCTCCCTCCTCCCTCTCTCTCCCGCTCTCCCTCCCCGAGTCTCCAGCCCTGAGTCTCCCCCGCTTTACGACTCTTGTCACAGAGCGTCATAAACCAGGTTGTTGCTCCATCGTTCAGCCGTCCCCACGCGCGGTTCAGTTTCCACAATTTTTTTTCTGTTTTTTTTTTTGTAGTTTTTTGTAGTTTTTTTTTTCTGCTTTTTTTTGTTTGTTTGTTTTTTTGGTTGTTGTTGTGTTTTTTCTTCTGTGTTGTTTTTTTTCAGTTTTTGTAGTTTTTTTGTCTTTTTTGCTTTTTTTGCTTTGTTTTGTTTTTTGGTTGTTGTGTTGTTGTTTTTTAGTTTTTTGTAGTTTTTTTTTGTTTTGTTTTTGTTTTTTGTTGTAATTGTTGTTGTAGTTGTCAATTTTGCTTTTATTTTGATATCTAGTCACTGTTTTTTTATTGTTGTTGTTAAAGTTGTCAATTTTGATTTTATTTTTATATCTAGTCACTTGTTTTTTTCTTATTATTATTCTTATTCTTCATCTTCATCTTCTTCTTCTTCTTCTCACTGTCACTGTTTTCCTTTTTTATTTTACTAGCATATACATCCATTTTTCATTAGTCATTCCTACCTTTATTTTTTCATTTTCGTTATCATTATTATCATTATTATTATTGTTTTTTGTTTTGTTGTAGTTGTTTATCATTCGATGTTATTATGTTATTATCATGATCATCATTGTTGTTGATGTTATCATAACCATCATTGATGTTTTTATAACTATAACTCATTATTAGTATTACTCTTAGTAACTGTATTCGTTTATCATCAGTGTTACTCTTATTACCATCATCATCATTATTGTTAGTATCACTAATGTTACTATCAATGTAATTAGCATTATAATTTCTATGATTGTCATTATTATTATTATTATTATTATTATTATTATTATCATTATTATTATTATTAATTATTATTATTATTATCATTATCATCATCATTAATGTCATTATCAACACTGTTATCATTATTGTCATGATCATTATTTTGCTATTATTTCATTATTATTATCATTTTTTATTATCATCATACTGATAATAATGGTCATTATTGTTATCATTAATTTCATTATAATTTTTATTATTGCTATTAGCATCACTAATATTCCTATTATCATTATTGTTAATGTAATTGTTATTATTATCATAATATATATATATATATATATATATATATATATATAATTATATATATATATATATATATATATATATATATATATGTATATATATATATATATATATAATATTATATATATATATATATATATATATTATATATATTATATAATATATATAATTGTGGTATGTGTGTGTGTGTGTGTGTTTGTGTGTGGTGTGTGTGTGTGTGTGTGTGTTGTGTGGTGTGTGTGTGTTGTGTGTGGTGTGTGTGTGGTGTGTGGTGTGTGTGTGTGTGTGTGTGTGTGTGTGTGTGTGTGGTGTGTGTGTGTGTGTGTGTGTGTGTGTGTGTGTGTGTGTGTGTGGTGTGCGTGTGTGTGTGTGTGTGTGTGTTGTGTGTGTGTGTTGTTGTGTTGTGTGTTGTGGTGTGTGTGGCGCGTTAATACTATGATAGAAAAACCCACAATGTCAAACAAGATTTACTGAAGAAAGTGAGACAGCAGTTTCGGAATCGTCCTCGATTCCATCTTCAGACCCAAAGATGGAATCGATGACGATTCGAAACTGTTGTCTCTCTTTCTTCAATAAATTTATTCGTCTTTTCCAGCGCATACGGCGAACGCGACTCCTCGAGCAGGCGGCGTGTGTGTGTGTGTGCGCGTATGTATGTAACATATACATACATGAAAATGAAAATAAAAACAGCCAGAGTGAGAACAGAAAAAAATAAGCGTTAACTTTTTAGGTTGTACTAGTTCTTCTTGAGCGCTGTTTATATTTTCGTGTACACGTTACTTTAACCAAGTCGTTGCTTAGGGCGTTTGTGCTTGTATTCCTATGCACACAAACATATAATACATACATAGCGTGCATATGTATATTGGGTATAGGTGAATACGTATATATTACTCTAGGGTTCTTAATAGTATTGTGTGTGCGTGTGGGATAGGTGTGTTTAAAAGTACGGCTGCCTATGTATATATACATACATAAAATATAGAATAGGTAAATATTGTATTTTTGATTATTTATTTTATTGTCTTTACTTTATCTATTTACTCTATTTTTCTACTTATTACCCATATATTTATGATATAATCTCGTTGTATATTACTATATCTATCTCATATCTTTATATTATTCGATTATGATAGTGGCTCATGTATACGATAATCTAGATCTATAATATGTCTTATATGTCTGCATGTCATTGGCATGTTATGTATGTGGATCCTTCACTTATCGTATGTTTCTTTCACCTCTATCATATCTTTAAACTTTACAGCCTCCCGCCTCCTTACGCCCTTTATCCTCGAGAAACTCTCCTTGGACGGCGCAACTAGCTCGTACGAGAGCCGGGTCCCACGAACGCCCGAGCGCCGGGAGGGAGAGCTGCTTCCTCCCACCTACATCGCACAGTCCCGGGATATACCCGAGGAGCTTCCAGGCGTGTGTAAGTCTGCGAGTGGAATATCTCTTCTTTTATTTCGCGTCACTGCTTGGCCGACGGAGCTGCTTTTTCCCGTCTGGTGTCGGGGGAACTCGTTAGACGGAGTAGTGACGGCGTAGTAATGAGCAGGGAGAACGTCGCAGAGAGAGTCAGGCCGAGTAAAAGAGAGAGAGGGGGGAAAGGGAATGACGCAGAGGCGAGAGACGAGAGAGAGAGAGTGAGGAAAGAGAATGAAGAGAAGGCGAAAGAGAGGAGTCGCAGGGTCGATTAGAGATGCAGTTATGAGAGAGGCGTGTGTGGATGAGCAGAGATGAGGGTCATACACGAGAATGAGTGAGTAGGCCGAGAGAGAGAGAGGTAGAGAGAGGAAAGAGAATGAAGCAGAGAGTGTGGCAGGAGAGAGAGAGAGGACAGAGAGATGGGAGAGAGGGCGAGAGGAGAGAGGGAGTAGCGGAAAGAGAATGAGAGAGGCGAGAGAGGGGAGAGGGAGACGAGAGAGGAGGAATAGAGAGGCTGACGAGAGAGAGAGTTATGAGAGAGGTGGGTGGTGCGGGGGGGAATCGAGATCGACATGAGAGAATTCTCGCTCTGATTTCGGAGCTCCTCCTCATCGAGAGAGAGAGAGTAGAGGAAAGAGAAATGGAGGAGGAGAGAATACAGAATCATAAAAAAGAGAATGAGAGAGGGCGGAGCAGAGATCGGCAGTCCACTCGAGAGAGAGCCGCGAAAAGTAGAATCCGAGAGGAGGCGACGCAGAGAGGAAAGAGAATAAGAGAGGCCCGAGAGAAGGGAAAGAGAGTGAGAGAGAAGAAAGAGAGTGAGAGAGGCGACGGTGAGGGGGATGGGAAAAGAAGGAGAGAGGCAGAGGGAGGGATAGTGAAAGAGGATAAGAGCGTGAGGGTGATGGAGAGATAAGAAGAATGAAAGATAACTGAGAGAAATGAGTTAAAGTAAAGGTGAAAGGCAGACGAACAAATAAATAGAGAGAAAAAAAAAGAGTTAAACGAAGACCCAAATACAGAAAAAAATCAAGAAAGAAGAAAAAGAAATCCAAAAAAGCCCACTGCGTCAAGAAAAAGAAGAGAAAAGAAGTGAATTAGCAAGAGACGAGAAAAAGAGAAAAGAAGTGAATAACAAAGAGACGAGAAAAAAGAGAAAAGAAGTGAATAAGCAAGATACGAGAGAAAAAAAGAGAAAAGAAGTGAATAACAAAGAGACGAGAAAGAAGAGAAAAAAAAGTGAATAAGCAAGAGACGAAAAAGAAAGAAAAAGTGAATAGCAAGACGAGAGAGAGAAAAAAATAACATGAAGACAGTAAACCAGACAGCAAAGAAACTCCCATCTACAAAAAAAAAAAAAAAAAAAAAAAAAAAAAAACGCATTCCCAGCATTGTGTTTGTGTATATGGCTCTGGTGTTATAGTTCACGACTTGAGCTATAAAGGAGAAACTACGAGCGGGCTTTGCTTCTCGTGCTGTGCCTCACGTGCAGCTGACATACTGCCTCTTGCACATACAGACGCACGGAATTGTATACGTGTGTGTGGTTGAACGAGAGAAACAGAGAGAGAGAAAGGGAGAAATGGAGGGAGGTAGAATTGAAGAGAAAGAGAGAGGGAGAGATGAAGGGTGGGAGTGAGCGAGGAACCCACTTGCACATACGAACGCACGGAATTGTATACGTGTGTGTGGGTGAACGAGAGAAACAGAGAGAGAGAGAAAGGGAGGGAGTGACGGAGGTAGAATTGAAGAGAAAGAGAGAGGGAGAGATGGAGGGTGGAAGTGAGCGAGGAACCCACTTGCACATATGAAAGCACGGAATTGTATACGTATGTGTGGATGTGGTTGAACGAGAGAAACAATGAGAAAGAGAGAGGGAGAGAGTGAGGGAGGTAGAATTAAAGAGAAAGAGAAAGGGAGAGATAGGGGGAGGGAGAATTTAAGAGAAAGAGAGAGGGAGAAACGGAGGGAGGGAGAATTTAAGAGAAAGAGAAAGGAAGAGATGGAGGGAGGGAGAATTAAAGAGAAAGAGAGAGGGAGAGATGAAAGGAGGGAGAATTTAAGAGAAAGAGAGAGGGAGAGATGAAAGGAGGGAGAATTTAAGAGAAA
>NW_020870458.1:248415-250915 GCF_003789085.1 Penaeus vannamei | reverse complement strand
ATATGTATGTGTGTATATATGATATATGCATATACATGTGCATGGATTTATATGCGTATATATAAATAAATTTACATTCTTCCTCTTACTCTCTCTCTCTCTCTCTCTCTGTCTATTTTTATAGACATGCACACACATGTATGTATTGTTAGTGTGTGTGTACATATATATACATATATACATGTGTGTGTTTGTTTATGTATGTATATATGTATGTAAACATTTATTTATGTTTGTACACTCACTCTTTCTTCCTGTGTCTCTATACACACACACATACACACATATATGTGTATGTATATGTGTACATGCTATTTAAACCACCGTTTTTGTTGTCGTTGTTGTTGTTGTTGTTGTTGTTGTTGTTGTTTGTTGTTGTTGTTGTTGTTGTTGTTGTTGTTGTTGTTGTTGTGTTGTGTTGTTGTTGTTGTTGTTGTTGTTTGTTGTTGTTGTTGTTGTTGTTGTTAGTGATGTTATTATTGCTGCTGTTGTTGCTGTTGTTGTGTTGTTGTTGTGCTGCTTGTTTGTTGTTGTTGTTGTTGTTGTTGTTTTCTGAACAGGAAGTGATCGCCAGCTCGTCCCCTTATTCGTAAACCAAATCAATCTATAGTGACACAGGTGTTCTCCATCAAACGGTTCGTTAAAATTGTGCCAGGCCCGACCCAATGAATTTCCATAAATACAATTACAGAAATAAAGACATATCTGTCTATATATCTGATAGATATACACTTAACCATCTATTTACCGGGTTGATATGCATGTCTAGACTGATAGATATGCATTTATTTATTTATTTGTGTCATGTATACGGATATTCTTTGGGTCGGGCCTCGCACAATTCTAACAAACCGGCCGCATAACATTTCATTTATCCCTAATTATCATATCCTCCAACATTACCGTTAAACATTGCCTAAGTTTCATTACTAACCTGGACAGGGAGAGAGCGCCAGTTCGTCTCAATACCCACCTATGTTTCTCTCGTTCTGGTCTTACTCCACCTGGAATTACTGTCTAAAATATTCATTCAAGCAGTTTAACTAACAATTAACTAAAATTGTGAAGTCTTTTACCTTTACAACAATTAACTAAAATGTGGAAGAGTCTTTTTCCACTGAACTTTACTTGTACACAAATTAATTCTGCAATATATATTTTTTCACAATATAGTATTTAATGTTATTGTTACCATCCTTTGAACTTTTCAATGTGGCCAATAAATAAATAAATAAATATGTACATGTATATAAATGTGTGTGTGTGTGTGTGTGTGTGTGTGTGTGTGTGTGTGTGTGTGTGTGTGTGTGTGTGTGTGTGTGTGTGTGTGTGTGTGTGTGTGTGGTGTGTGTGTGTGCGTGTGTGTGTGTGTGTGTTTTTGTGTGTGTGTGTGTGTGTGTGTGTGTGTTATTTTGTGTGTATGTCTGTGTGTGTGTGTATGTACATGTGCATGAATGTGTGTGTGTCTTTGTATCTACATATACGCATAGACATATCCAACACATCAATCAAACAAAAAAAAAGCCTATTTAACGCACGTGACTCGGGCCAAGAAGCAGTCCCAATTCATTGAAATTCCGGACGTGCTATTCGAGCCCCAATTTCCACCCTTATAGACATCTCATCCCTTGTGCGTGGAAACTTGATCCCCGGGGCCTGAGATGCACGTTTCTGCTAATGCGGTGCTGCTCTTTGGGTTGTTTATGCTCCTGCGTGTGTGTGTGTGTGTGCTTCTGTAGCTTTCTCATGTTGTTGGTTGGTTGGTCTATCTGTCTCTTTTTCTGTTTCTTTTGCTCTTTATCTCTTCTCTTTCTTTTTCTTTTCTTTTTCTCTTTCTCTTTCTCTTTTCTCTTCTCTTCTCTTGCTCTTGCTCTTGCTCTCTCTTCTCTTTCTTTCCTCTCTCTCTCTCTTCTCCTCTCTCTCTCGTCTCTCTCTCTCTCTCTCTCTCTCTCTCTCTCTCTCTCTCTCTCTCTCTCTCTCTCTCTCTCTCTCTCTCTCTCTTTCTTTTTATCTCTCTTTCTCTGTCTTTTTTCTCTCTCTCTGGTATGTACATGTATGAATGTGTGTGTGTGTCTTTGTATCTATATATACGCATAGACATTCCACACATCAATCAAACAAAAAAAGCCTATTTAACACGTGACTCGGCCAAGAAGCAGTCCAATTCATTGAAATTCCGGACGTGCCTATTCGAGCCCCAATTTCCCCCTTATAGACATCTACATCACTTGCGCGCTGGAAACTTGATCCCCGGGGCCTGCGATGCACGTTTTCTGCTAACGCGGTGCTGCTCTTTGGGTTGTTTATGCTCGCGTGTGTGTGTGTGTGTGTGTGTGTGTGTGCTTCTGTAGCTTTCTCATGTTGTTGGTTGTTTGGTCTTTGGTTTATCTGTCTCTTTTTTCTGTTTTTTTGCTCTTATTCTCTCTCTTTCTCTTTCTTTCTTCTTATTCTTTCTTTCTTTCTTTTCTTTCTCTTTCTCTTTTCTTTCTTTTCTCTTCCT
>NW_020870458.1:240009-247003 GCF_003789085.1 Penaeus vannamei | reverse complement strand
GATGAGAGAGAGAGAGAAGAAGAGAGAGAGAGAGAGAGAGAGAGGAGAAGAGAGAAGAGGAGGGGGAGGGAGGGAGAGGAGAGGAGAAGGAGAGGTGGGGAGGGAGGGAGAGGGGAGGAGGGGAGGGGGAGGGAGAGGGAGGGAGGGAGAGAGAGAGAGGAGAGAGAGAGAGAGAGAGAGAAGAGAGAGAGAGAGAGAGAGAGAGAGAGAGAGAAGAGAGAGAGAGAGAGAGAGAGAGAGAGAGAAAGAGAAAGAAAGAAAAGAAAAGAAAGAAGAAAGAAGAGAAAGAAAGAGAGAGAAGGAGGAGGGGGAACAGAAAAAGAGAGAAAAAAATCCATGAAAAATGAAAATACATGAAAAAGTTGTAGACCTGTTTCACGTGAATTCGTGCTCGACCAACATATACTTACGGTTCGGAAAGCGGGATTCGGAGTCGTGTGCAAAGTATTTCCCATCCGTGAGAACCGCCGCCGCACGCACGGTTCCGCGAAAGAGAAACGAACTTTTTGGAGCGAACACAATCTTTCCGCAGTTGGAAGTCACGTGGTCAAAAAAAAAAAAAAAAAAAAAAAAAAAAAAAAAAAAAAAAAAAAAAAAAAAAAAAAGTAAGAATATTATAACCTACTTCAAAAACCTTGTAAGACCAACGCTTAGAATTCCCTGGCGATAAAAGTCTTCCATATAAATTCGCACCGAGCGCCCGTAAACAAAAGCATAAATTCTGCCTCGCTTCTTTTTTTTACGCAAGAAGTAAAGCAAAGGAATCTGGAACGGTTTGGCCATTTCTGCAAACTGATAATTCATACACTGAAAACACACACACACACACACACACACACACACACCATAACACACACACACATATCCCCCCCCCCACACACATACCCCCCCCCCCACACACACACAATAAACACACATACAAACACAACATACACACATACCCCCACACCACCACCAACCACACATATCCACCCACTCACACACACACGCATCCGCCCCACACCCTCTCCCACACACACACAAAAACCCCTGCACAGATGCCCCCTCCCTAATCGGCCATTGGCTCTTGTTCACGAGACAGTCGAACCTCCTAACATTTGCTTCGACACAATCACGAGACAAACAACTCGGCTTTTGGAAGTGCAAGGAGCGAGGCGACACAACGAGCATTTTCCCTCCTTCTCGACGCTTCGTTACTTGTGTTTTATCCGATTAAATCACTTTCTCATTTTTTTTCTCTCTTTTTTGTGTGTATATGTGCGTAGGGGGAAGGGGTTAAATTAAGCCCACTATGGGAAAAATGTAAATAACAGCCACAACACGAACACTAAGGTCAAAATTAATAAACAAACCAAAAAAAGAAAGACAAAAAAAAAAACACCGAAAAATAATGAAAAAAAAAAAAAAAAGGGAAACCTAAATGACAAAAACTGCCGATGAAGTTTTAATAAAAGCATTTAGCCGGCGCGGGCGTGGACGAGCGGCGGCCCCACTCACCCTTGCCTGCCTGCCTGTCGCGCCTTAAGAGGACAGAGTCGCATCCCGGCCGCTCTCTCGACGTCGTATCGATGCATATTCATCCTCTACTGGTTCTTGTAGCACTCGGAAATTTCCTTTTTTTTCTCTATTCATTTTTTCTTTTTTTGTGGGTGTTTTTTTTTTTTTTTTCGAGGGAGAGGGGCGGGTGAGATCCGGATTCAAAAATTCCATGAGTGAGATGCATGATTTCGATAGAGGGAGAGGAGGGAGGGAGTATAAGTGGGGGTATGAGGTGGGAACAAGAAGGAGAAGGAGAGGGGAAGGAGTGGGGGGAGAGGGGGAGAGGGGAGAGGGGAGAGGGAGAGAAGAGAACAGAGAGAGAGAAGAGAGAGAGAGAGAGAAGAGAGAGAGAGAGAGAGAGAGAGAGAGAGAGAGAGAGAGAGAGAGAGAGAGAGAGAGAGAGAGAGAGAGAGAGAAGAGAGAGAGAGAGAGAGAAACTCAGACAGACAGACAGAGAGAGAGAGAGAGAAAAACAGACAGACAAACAGAGAGAGAGAAAAAAAAGAGAGCCGTGAAACTGGCATAAGTAGATTAGAAAGAGAAAGCAAACGAGGAACGAAGAGAACAAGAACAACCTCGAGTCGCCGATAGATAAACTAAAACCTTCCCCCTTCCCCCCCCCCTTTCTCGTTGCCAAAGCCCCTCCCCCCTAAGTAACCCACCCACGCCTACCCCCACCCCCACACCCTACGTAGCCTGTAATATAACCAGTCGCCCAAACATCTGATAACTCAGCCCCTCCTTGACCCCCCTCCCCCTCACCCCCCCTCACCCGCCCGACCCGCCCGCAACCCGACGATAACTGCACATCCAATAGACAGATCAGGACTTCAAGCCGCCCGCCGCCCGCCCCCGATTCTTATCCGGACTGCAGACGGCCCTCGTTGGCATCTCCAGCCAGGGCCGCGAGAGTGCCAAGTGAGGGTGAAGATGCTGGCTATTAGATGCGGACGGGTTGGAAATAGAAATGGCTGTCTGAATATAGGCTACATGTATATATGTATATACGCTGAATGTACGTATTTATGTATGTATATTACGGTGTATGTAAATAGGTGTATATGTATGTATATATACGGTGTATGTATGTATATACGGTGTATGTATGTATTATATGTATATACGGTGTATGTATGTATGTATGTATGTATATACGGTGTATTGTATGTATGTATGTATATAGGTGTATGTATGTATATGTATGTATGTATGTATATACGGTGTTATGTATGTGTATGTATGTATGGGTGTATGTATGTATGTATAACGGTGTATGTATGTACGGTGTATGTATGTATATAAGGTGTAATGTATGTATGTATATACGGTGTATGTATGTATATAAAATTGCAGACAGATTCTGAGCATTGTATTTCTTCTGCCACTCGACGAAAACAATATAGTCTTTTTCATTCACATATATATTCATAAGTGCAACTCCCTCCCACATCTTTATTGGCCGATCAAAGAGATAATTTCGTGATCCGAACAGGCGGTTTCTCGTGTTTGGTGTCAGCGATGAGGCCGATAACCCAGAGCGAGAAAGATGAGGAGGATGAAGGCGAGGATGGCTTGGATAAACCTGGATTAGGATTAGCATCTCCCGGGCGACCAGGGATGCTTGGCGAGAGCAGTGACGGCGCTTCGAAACCCGGCGCCCGAGCAGCGAAGGAGAGGGAGGGAGGAGAGGGGGGGCAGGTTAAAGCCGCCAGGTGGCACCCCCTTGCACCGTTCGCACCTCTTTTCGCTCCCTTCCCCACCCCTGCCCCCGCCACTGTCCCCACCCCCACCTCTACGACTGATAACTAACGCCGTTCTCCACACTCGCAGCGCCCACTTACGACACAGACCCGCTCTGGCGTGGTGTTGCTTGTAGAGATCGCTTTGCATCTCTCTCTTTCTCTTTTCTCTCTCTATCTGTCTGTCTGTCTCTCTCTCTCTCTCTCTCTCTCTCTCTCTCTCTCTCTCTCTCTCTCTCTCTCTCTCTATATATATATATATATATATATATATATATATACATATACACACACACACACACACACACACACACACACACACACACACACACACACACACATATATATATATATATATATATATATATATATGTGTGTGTGTGTGTGTGTGTGTGTGTGTGTGTGTGTGTGTGTGTGTGTGTGTGTGTGTGTGTACATATATATATGTATATATATATATATATATATATATATATATATATATATATATATATATATATATATAATATGTATGCATATAAATAAATAAATACACACACACGCACACACACACACACACAGATTGATAAACAGATAGATAGACAGATACATTAGGACAGACAGATTGGCACAGATAACTAGATAAAAGACAGATCCACAGGCAGCGAGATATGATAATGATAACACTACTTGCACAAATCCGAGCAGCGTTCTTGTATATAGAACTGTTTCCAAGGAGCACCACGAACGCACGGAGGGAAAAAAAACAGTAAATAAAATGAATGAGACGTTTGGCAAGAGTTAATTGAGAGATATCAACAGTTTATTTTTTCACCTGATTTGCTTTCAAGCTCAGGGGTCCAATAAGTTGTTCTTTCATGAAAGGGGGAGACGGGTGGAAGAGAAGGAGAAAGAGAAAAGAAGGAGGAGGAGGAGGAGAGGGAGAAGGAGAAATAAAATAAGGAGGAGGAGGAGAAGGAGAAAATAAGGAGTAGGAGGAGGAGGAGAAGGAGAAGGGATACGGTGAAAAAACAGGAGGAGGATGGCGAAAAAGCCAAGGAGGACACAAACAACAAGAGAATCAGAAGAATAAACAGAGGAGGAAGAGGAAAACAGTGAGAAAGAAGAGGACAAACAGCCGACTGAAAAAAACAACATAAATACGGAAATGACGAGACACAACAAAAAAGACAACGACAGAAAGAAGAGGACAGACAAATGAGACGTAACACCAAGGATAAGAATACACAAGGGGTTACGAAAGGGAGACAAAAAAAAAAAAAAAAAAAAAAAAAAAAACGAAACACAGAAGATGGAGAAGGCGGTAAAAGCCAAGGGTAACAAAGGCCTTTAAGATAGCCGACTTAGGAACTAACACAGGCCAGACATTTTTAACAGGTGGCCCACTAACTGTGCCTCAGATTTTGCGATTGGAAGTGGCTAAGGAGGGGTGTGGGGTGGGGGGGGGAGGGGAAGAGGGAGAGAAGGAAAAAGGGTGGAGAGGGGAAGAGGGGGAGAAGGATAAACGACGGGGAGGGAAAGAGGGGAGAAGGATAACGGATGGAGAGGGGAAGAGGGATAAACGAAGGAGAAAAGATGAAAGACGCGAAGAAAAGGAAGAATCCGTGGGCAGAAGGGGGTATGAAAAGGGGGAATAGGGAAGAATCCGAAGGCAGAAAGTGAAGAAGAAAAAAACAGAAAAGGAAGGGAAGAAGGGAAGATAAAGTGGGCAGAAAGGGTGAAGAAAGAAAGGGAGCGGGAGAAAGACGAGAATATGGGGTCGGGTGGAAGAAGAAAAAGAGGGAGGGAGTGAGAATACGTAGGCAGAAGGAGGGTGAAAAGGGGGAGAGGGGAAGGGAAGAATACATATTAAAAAAGGGGCGAGGAAGAAAATGGGGGAAAGGAAGAGACGGGAAGGATATATGAGCAGAACGAGTGAAAAAAACAACAAAGAGAATTGGCAAAAGGGGAGAATATGTGAGCGAAAAGGAGGTGAAGAAAAAAGAGAGGAACTCAAGGAAAAGGGAAGAGGGAGAAGGTGGAAAATACGTGCCACAGAATTAGCAACTGGAGGTGGGCGGGTGAAGAAGGAACGGGGAGAAGGAGGGAGGGGAGCAGAGAGGGAAGGAGGAAGAGGAGAGGGAAGGAGGAGAGGGAGAGAAGGAGGAGAGAAGGACATAGAGAGATGGAGGAGAGAGGGACATAGAGGGAAGGAGGAGAGAGGGACATAAAGGGAGAGGAAGGGGATGGAGGGAGGGAGGGAGAGAGAGAGAGAGACAGAACATAAAAATTGAGAACAGAGAGATAAAAAAAAATATCCACATAGATAGCACACAGGCATACAGACCTACACCATTAAAACCCCCAATAACAGCCCCGTCAGATTAGCGACCCTAATCAATAACCTAATCAACTGCAGCGGCGTTGATACTCGAACTTAGAGACCTCGGAAGATGGATATTTCGCGTGACTGTGGGTGGCACTCATTACCGCAAGCTGCAACTTGGAAGTCGATCTGTCCGCAATTCGCAAGTTGCAACCCGAGAAGGTGATCGTAATTATGTGTAATTCGCGGCGGAGATAAGTGGGCGGGACGGGGGGGGGGGGTAGGGGCGGGGAAATGGGGGGAGGGGGTAATGGGGGGAGGGGGTACGGGAGCGGAGGTGGGGGTATGGGGGGATGGGCACCAGAGGGGAGGGGGGGGAGGGGAGGGGCACGGGATCGTAGGGGGGGAGGGGAGAGGGGTACGGAATCGGAGGAGGGGGTAGGGGGGGAGGGGTACAGGGATGAAGGCAGGAGGGGGAGGGAGGCACAGATCCAGAAGTGGGTTATTATTTCCATCTGTCCCTTTTCCTCATTCTTATTACTTGTTTTCAGCCTTTCCTCTGCTCTGTTTTTTTTTCGTTGCTGTCTCATTCACTCACTCTTTCACTCTCTCTGATAATGATGATGATGAAAATAATATCATAATAATAATATAATAAAATAATAATAATAATAATAATAATAATAATAATAATAATAATAATAATAATAATAATAATAATAATAAATAATAATAATGATAATAATGATAATAATGATAATAATAATAACAATAATAATAATAACAATAACAATAATAATAGCAATGATAACAACAACAATAATAACAATAACAACAATAATAATAATGACAATAATAATATCGACTACAGAATTAAAAGAATTGAAAAACGAGAAGAAAAGTGCCACCCACTTGCAGCCGCCCATCGACAGGCGCGCCATCCGGCCTCCGCCCGCACAAGAGAAACGCCGATATCCCGTTACAATACGGCCATAACCGGATAACATATCATCCGTTATCCTTTTGAAAGCTAAAGGCCATTGTGGCACCGGCGGCGATCGGCTGTTGGAAAGCGAATGGGTGTGGAAAGAGGTGGTAAATGGTGGGGTGATGATGGGGATGATGGAAATGGTGGCAGTGATGATTTAAATGATGATGATGGGGTGTGGTGGTGGGGGGGGGGGGAGGGATGGTGGTGGTGGTGAGCCTGATGGTGATGGGGAAGGTGGTGGGGATGATTGGGGGTGGTGGGGATGGGGATGGTAATGGTGGTAGTGGTGGGTGGTGGTGGTGGTGGAAATGGTGCTGGTGCTGGTGGGAATGATAGCGGTGATGATGGGAATGTTGGTGGTGGGGATGGTGGATGTTGGTGACTATGATGCTTATGATGATGAAGCCCAACGCCCACGCC
>NW_020870458.1:219427-224295 GCF_003789085.1 Penaeus vannamei | reverse complement strand
ATGGAAAGTGTATATGATATCTAACAAGGATCTCTTTATTATTGTATCTAAAGTAATATAAGATAATATAAGAGTCTAAGGAATTTTTCATAAAACTGAGAACTGAGATTTCTTTCAAGATTACGAAAGATGATTTCCTTCCCTATCGCATATCACGTAAACAACCTGACCTTATTCATGGGCTTCCCGCAAGAGAGGTCTTTGACGGGGTTCGCAGCCAGGTGATTCCTTCCCTCTTTCCTCTGTTCTTTCTTACGTTCATTACTTTCCTCGTTCGCTTCTTCGTTCTTTCCCTCCCTCTTTCTTTCCCTGCTCTCCTCTCCTTTCGCTCGGGTTTTTCTTCTCCCCCTCTCTTCTTTGGTCTTTAGTTCTTTACTAAAAAAAAAAAAAAAAAAAAAGACAAGACAAGAAAAACTCTCTTTGATCCTTCCGAGATTACGGGACGCTTCCCTCCGCCCCTGGAAACAGCCGCGTTCCCGTCCGCCGCGCTCCTTCCCCGCGCCTTCCCGCCGCGGCCTCCGCTCCACCTCGCCGTAAAGCGCGCAAATTGGAGTTCCTTTTACTATCGCGGTAATGGGCCGGCGCGCGGTCATCGCCGGGCCATGGCAACTTTTGATGGCTGCAACTATTTGTTTTTTCGCCGGGAAATTTGCACATAAAAGCCCGCCAAGCGCCATAAACGCGGCCGTTATCTCCGCATTGAGCGGCGGGAGAGGAAGTCGCCCGGACGCGGCGGCGGGATGGCGAAGCCGCTGCTTTTACGACGCCGGGCGAGCAGAGCCGCTGCCTCGCGCTCGCCCTCTGCTTCTGCTGCCCTTCTGCTTCCTCCTCTGCCTTCGATCCCTCTCCTTAGACGCTGCAGCGGTTAGTGCCGAATCGCTGCTGCTTTTACGACGCGGCTCGAACGGCGTCTGAGGCTGTGCGTCCGCACGGGGCTTCCTCTGCTGCCTTTCCTTCGGTTCCCCTCGTTGGCCTGATGCTGCCTCGCCTTTTGCTACTTCCTTTCTTCTACTTTTTCCTCTAATCCTCTTCCTCCTTCTCCTCTTTCCTTCAATATCATCATTCTTCTCTTCCTCCTCTTTCTCCTTCTTCCAACCCCCCTCCTTCTCTTCCTCCTCTTCCTATTTCTCTTCTTTCTTCTTCCACCACTACCACCTTCACACCTACCACCATCTCCTCGTCCTCCTCCTTCTACTCCTCCTTCTCCTCCTCCGCTCCCTGCCCCTTTTCTTCCTCTTCTCTTCCTGCTCCATCTCCTTCCTTTCCTTCGTCTTTAGCCTTTTCTTCTTCGTTTTCCATTTCCTCAATGAACATCGCATCCCTTATTTCGACCTCTTTATTATGCAAGAAAGAGCTCTGCGTTTCTGTCTGTGTGTCTGCATGTTTGTAGGTGTAAATGCCTCACACTGTACTATAAATGTGTAAAAAAATAAATGTGTAAATGGCGACAGCGAGACAGCCACAGAGACTGATAGCGACCGAGCTAGAGATAAGGAGAAAGCGGGAGAGAAAGGAAGAAAGAAAGAAAAAAGAGGGGAGTAGAGAAAAAGAGAAATGAAGAAAGAGACAGAGACAGAGAAAGAGAGAGCGAGTGGAAGAAAGAGAGAGAGTGAAGAAGAAAGAGAAGAAAGAAAGAGAGAGAGAGAGAGGAAGAAAGAAAGAGTGGGAGAGAGAGAGAGGCTGGCATATATGCTATATATAGTTCAAAAGTGTTACCATTTCTAAGGGAGCATTAGAGGAGATATTTGAGACCTTTCATTTCCTTGAGAAATAAGTCTGACAAACACCCAAAGACATCAAAAGATGTTTTTCTCTCTTTTTTTCTCTCTCTTTCTTTTTATCCTAAGCCTCCCCCTCTTTCATCTTTTTATTATTCATGGTATCTCTCCTCCTACTCCTACTCCCCTTCTTATTCTTCCTCTTTCTCTTCTTCCTCTTCCTCTTCCTCCTGTTCCTCCACCTCCTCCTTCTTCTCCTTTTCCTCCTTATCATTATTATCATTATTATTATTATTATTATTATTATTATTCTCCTCCTCCTCCTCCTTCTCCTTTTCCTCATTATTATTATTATTATATTATTTTTATTATTATCCTCCTCCTCCTCCTCTTCCCTCCATCTCTTCCTCCTCCTTTTCCTTCCTTCTTCTTCTTTCTTCTTCTTCTTCTTCTTCTTCTTCTTCTTCTTTCTTCTTCTTCTTCTTCTTCTTCTTCTTCTTCTTCTTCTTCTTCTCCTCCTCCTTCTCCTCCTCCTCTCCTTCTCCTTCTCCTTCTCCTTGTCCTTCTCCTTTTCCTTTTCCTTCCTCCTTTTTTCCTTTCCTTTTCCTTTTTTTCCTTTTTCCTTTTCCTTTTCCTTCTCCTTCTCCTTCTCCTCCTCCTCTTCCTCTTCCTCCTGCTTCTCCCCCCCCTCCTCCTTACCTTACCTCCCATTCTTTCATCTTTTTTCTTATCTTTCTTCTCCTTCTTCTGTTACTACTACTAATGCTACTGCAGCATATTATTGTTATCCTTTTCGCTTTTATCACTATCATCATTGCTATCATTATCATTTGAATTATGATTATTTTTGTTATTATCATTATTATCATCATTATCATTATTTTCATTACCATAACTATTATTATTATTATTATCATTATCATTGTAATTATCAGTGTAATATCATTATCATTTTTATATTATCATAATCATTATCATTATTATTATTATTATTGTTTTATCATTATTAATATTTTTGTTGGTATCATTATTATTATCATTGTTATTATTACCATTGTTGTTATCACAATCATTATCATTAATATTGCTATCATTAGTATTATCATATAATTATCATTATTATCAATATCAACATTATCATTATCATTACCATTATCATCATCATCATTATCGTCATTATTGTCCATATTATCATTATTACTATTTCTTATTATCATTCTCTCGTCCATAGCTTTATCATCATTCTTATCATCATTCATCGTTATTATTATCATTATTATTATATTTGTTCTTCCTCTCCTTTCTTTTTTAGCTTTGTAATTTTCCTTCTTCTTCTTCGTCTTCCACTCAACCTTTCCTATTTTTCTTGGTTTTCACTTTTTGCAACTTCTTTGTTCCTTTTTTTAATTATTCAACATCCGGGAGAGCCAAACATGTTTTTTTTTTTTTTTCTTTTTTTGGGGAGGTATTTTCCCTTTTTCAATTATTTCTTTTCATCCTCTGATTCTCTTGCCTCGTCTTCTCGGAATTCAGGGGGAAAAAGCGCAGATGCGGAGGTTGTAATGAATTCAGATTCGCGGTATTAGACTTTTTCTTCTTATTTTCTCTCTCGTGTTCTTTATGCATTTCTTTTTCGTTCTTCTTTTTCTCTCTTTCTGGATTGATAGATGAATCGATAGGTAGATAGATAATCACACACTCACTCACACTCACACTCTCTCTCACACACACACACACACAATGTGTGTGTGTGGGTGTGTATGCCCCTCTCTCTCTCTCTCTCTCTCTCTCTCTCTCTCTCTCTCTCTCTCTCTCTCTCTCTCTCTCTCTCTCTCTCTCTCTCTCTCTCTCTCTCTCTCTCTCTCTCTCTCTCTCTCTGTGCTGAAATCTTTGATTCGTCATTTAAACATGATTGTTCCATGCCCACTCAACCATTCTGAAGCTATGTTGCCAAAACACCTGTTATGTTATAGAATCTATCTGAATATATTAAAATTCAATGTTGAAAGCTTTGTAGATAATTATTCTGCTTGTTAGAGAAGCTAATGATTACTGGACTGAATATAGTGGAGTCGAAATAAACTTAGAAATAGGCCAACCCGGAATAAATGTGTACCAAGCTGGGTTTAGTATATCTAGATACAGATTTTTATGTTGATTAATATGTCAAAAAAACCGATATCCATCCATGGGAAAGAAATTACAGCAGATTTTTCAAAGGCAGTATTTTGCTGGGGTGCGTAAGAACACCTAAACGGAGTGTGTAGGATATTATTTTTATTTTTTTATGCAATAATTGTACTTTATATGGCTATTTAAGTCCACATCATGAAAATTGAGCTGGTATCTGGCCTAGAAATCGAGGATTTATGGAGCACAATTTTCGGTTTTTGTACTGTCATGGCCATATTGGATACAATAGAGGCTGGACTTTAATATTTATAAAGTACAATCCTTGCATTAAAAGCTCCGTTTCAGCCCGATTCGGTTTGTTTCTGTGTTCTTATTCTTATTTCTGTTATCATTATTATTATCATTGTTATTATTATCATTGTTGTTATCACAATCATTATAATTACTATTGATACCATTAGTATCATCATAATTATTATCAATATTAACATTATTATCATTACCATTATTATAATCATCTTTATCGTCGTTATTATCCTTATTATCATTATTACTATTTCTTATAGTATAAAAACACCGAATCGGAGGCAAACGGAGCTTTTAGGAGATTGTTTTTAATTCTTAATGCAAGAATTGTACTTTATATAACTATTCAAGTCCAGCCGATATGGCCGCGCCCGTACAAAACCCGAAATAGGAGACTGAAAATTGTGCTCCATAAATCATCGATGTCCATGTTAGACACTAACTTAATTTTCAAGATTTGGACTTAAATAGATATCTAAAGTCATTAAAAGACATAAACAATCTCCTACAAGCACCGTATCTGACTGTTTTGTTTCCGATTCGGTCCGGTTCGACCCGTTTCGGTCCGTCTCGGTGTTCTTATGAACCGCATTTTGCTGTAAATCAAATGTGAGGTCCAGGGAAAGTCGAATGATATTACCTGTATTGGTCTTTTTAAAGGTTATGTATATATATATATATATATATATATATATTATATATATATATATA
>NW_020870458.1:206927-209427 GCF_003789085.1 Penaeus vannamei | reverse complement strand
TAATAATAATAATAATAATAATAATGATAATAGTAATAATAATAATAACAACAACAACAATAACAACAGCAACAACGACAACAACAGCAATAATAATAATAATAATAATAATAATAATAATAATAATAACTATAAAAACAACAACAAAAGCAAAATCAACATAATACTCCAATCCTTATTCAAAACGAGAACAAGAAAAAAAAAAACACCCCAAAGAAAAAGAAAAGATAAGAAAAGAGAAAGAGAGAAGAAAAAAGAAAAACGGGAATATCCCAAAACCGAAACGATATCACACTATTTCCCCGCCCATGGAACAGCGGGTGGGCGGGGCTTGAGGTTGATGAACGATCCTCATACATTCTGACATCCTTCTATTTCCTGCAAGATGCAATTTCCAGCTACCATTTGCAGCTTTCGCCCGGATATGACAGCTCGTTCTGCAACCCGCCTCCCTCCCTCAGTCCCGCATGATTATTGAGCCGTGCAAATAAAGCGTGGGTTTTGAGGGGACGTAAAAAAAAAAAAAAAAAAAAAAAAAAAAAAAAAAAAATAAAAAAAAGAAAGAAAGAAAGAAGAAAAGAAAAAAGAAAGAAGAGAAAAGCAAAGTAAAAAGACAGAGAAGAAAAGAAAAAAAAGTGTAAATCGATGTAGTTATGATAGTGATAATCATAATGGTAATCGTAGTTACGATGTTGTTCATAAAGATGATTATAGTACTACTGTTTATGAAAATAAAAATATGATTATGGATATGAATATTGATAATGATACTACTGCTACTACTACTGACATTGATAATAATGGTAATGATAATAATGATAATATGAGTACGGATGGGAATATGGATATAAATAAAAATATGATGAATAAAAATATGATGACAATGATGAAAATGAGAATGCTGATAATAATCGATCATGATGAACAGTCGAAATAATAGTAATGAAAACGATTATAATTAGAATTATGACGATGGAAATGATAAAAATGATAATAATGATGAAAATCATGACAATGATAATAATAGGAAGAAGAAAAGAAGAAAAAAAACAATAATGATACTGATATTGATAATAATGATAATGATCATACTAAAATAATTGTAAAGATAATGATAATGGTAATATTGATAATGAAATCCAATAACATTAGTAACAATGGCAATAATAATAATGATGATATCAATAGTAATAGTGATAATGATAAAAATAAGAATGATGATAAAAATCAAGATGATAATGATAATAAAATGATAGTAATGATGATAATAATAATAATGATAATGATAATAATAGTAGCAACAATAACTACAATGATAATAATGATAGTAGTAATGATAATAATAATAATGATGATAATAATAATAATGATAATGATAATAATTAATAATAATAATAATAATAAATAATAATAATAATGATAATAATATTAATAATAATGATGATAATGATATCAATGATAGTGATAATGATAATGATAATAATAATAAAAATAAAGATATAAAATGATAATAATGATAACAAGTAACAATAATAAACAATAATGATAATATAATAATAACAATAAATAATAACACGATAACAAAGAAAAAATGTAATTATGATAATATAAAGATAATAATATCATTATACTATCATTATCATTATCAGTATTATCATCAACATTATTACCATGATCATTATCATAAGGATATCATTTCATTA
The DNA here is from genome assembly GCF_003789085.1 of Penaeus vannamei. Classification (NCBI taxonomy): domain Eukaryota; kingdom Metazoa; phylum Arthropoda; class Malacostraca; order Decapoda; family Penaeidae; genus Penaeus; species Penaeus vannamei. The sequence goes on along the minus strand of NW_020870458.1, from coordinate 207,724 downwards.
TTATTATACTTTTTATCATTATTGTTATTATCATTATCATCATTTTTTATCATTATTGTTATTATCAATATTATCATTACTATTATCAATATTAGCATTACTATTATCATTAGCATTCTTACTATCATTATTATTATTATTATCATTATTATTATCATTATTCATACCACTAAATGAAAATAATATTAATAATGATGGTAACGGCAATAATAAATAATAACTGAAAGCGCTCAAAGAAAGTACGCTCCGGCAATGCAACAGGGTCACAGATGCAATAAAGAATATTCACACTTGAAGAAGTACATTAAAATCACCTCTATGTCAAGCACACTGGTGACGTCCATGATTCCCTAGCTGGCAATACTACTGAATCCTTTAAAAAAAAATCCTGGAACCGAACTGTGATCCGAATCACCACCAAATTTAATAGCAGTGATAATGGTAAGAATGGGAATAACAATATCAATAACAAGAACATTAGCCATAACAAAACAACAACAAATGCAACAAAAATAACAGTAGTAATAATAATAATAATGATAATAATAATGATAATGATAATAACAATAACAATAATGATAATAATAATGATAATAATAATAGTAATAATAATAATAATCATAATAATAATACCGATAATGATAATAATAATAATAATAATAATAATAATATCAACAACAATGATAATAATAATGATGGTGATAGTAATAATGATGATGATAATGATAATAATAACAATAATATGAATATGAATATGAATATGAATAACAAGAATGATGACAATAATAATAATAACA
>NW_020870458.1:179427-181927 GCF_003789085.1 Penaeus vannamei | reverse complement strand
TCTACATTCTGATATTGTTCATGATGAAATATTATCATCTCAACAGCTGCAATACGATACAAGCATCTGTAGATCTTTACCTGTGAGTAACTAGAGTATCTATGTAGACTATGTGTGCGTAGTTCACCTATCAAAAAGAGATCTGAGTACCCCTTATCCATGCCTTTGCTAACCACACTATTCACAAACAATGTAGATTTCTCATTTCAGGAATACATTCACCAGAAGGAACGTCTTAATTGATGGTCTATATCAAAGCCCGACAGAAAAACACTAGTGCTAAACATACACCTATAAGTCACTCATGCTATACAAGATGTAATGTACACAGCAATGCAATGAATTTTAAACTTATTTTGGGATAATTTTCTGAAAACTATACTGGCTGGAAAAAAATATATAATTTATACTGAATGTTAGATTAAACAATAAGAAAAAAATCCGAATAAGTTGAATAGATACGAATACCGTTAAATCTATTCTGTGACGGACCAATGGCAGTTAAAGCTTTCTAAGAATTGAAGAGATTATGCTGCGTTCGGAACTGCTCGTCTTGCTCGTCCAGACATCTTGTCCAGGACCAGCAGGACAAGTGGGCCGCGTTTGGAATCTCCAAGACCCTTTCTGCCCAGAATGCAACCGGCTCGAATGTAAACATTTACTCTTTTATCATACCGGTGTCTTTATTTTACACGCTGCATAGGTTTTGTAACTCCTTTGATGCACATGTAACTTACCTGCAACTGACAAACACGAAAATATCCTTTGATAACACCAATATAGGGTCATACAATTACCCACCAATATCTTGTGGTTACCTGCAACTGTCAATGTTTACATACAAAATCTATTGTGACGTCATCTCGTCCTGCTCGCCCACCTTCGCAGGACGGCGAGTTGGACGAGCTAGACTACTTGTCCGGGAAGAGATAGTGGAAGTTCCGAACGGTCAAAACATCTCGTCCAACTGGTCTGGACGAGATGGACGAGCAGTTCCGAACGCAGCATTATGGCAGACAGTCGAAGGCCAAACACATGGACGGAATTCGTGAAAAGTGATATTCTTTGTAGATTTTATGTAGAACAAATCGATATCATTTGATTTACGCATTTATCATTTATTAATAACATCTACCACGCATGGCTTAAATAACGATGCTTCTAAGCATTTACGGATCGGCCTTTTGTATTCATCCTTTTCGGTGATGGTGCTAACACAGCGTCGTTTATCCCACGGTCAAAATGATTTCGCTAATAAAGACGATAAAGATGCAATATAACTACAGAACTAAATTATGTAAACAGAAATATAGAATAATAATAATAATATATTTTCTAATGTCCTAGCAAAACAAAGTTGATTTTACTAGTACAACATTACCAGTGTGAAAAGAGCTTGATCGACAACGCCTTTTAAAATGACAGTTTAGCATCAGTTAATACGAAATGAAAGCGAATTAACAGTCAGTGCGTGTGTGTGCGCGTGTCTGCCTTTGTGTCTTATCGCTTTGTATTTTATTTTTATTGTTGTAACCAATGTATGATGGATATCGGATAAAGAGAGGGTGTAAATATGATTTCATGTTTATTTTCATTACGTATTTACATAAATAATAATCATTATTATCAGTGTTATACCCTTGCATTAAGCACATGCTTATAAAGTTACCAATGTTATTTCTGTGTGTTACCATAACAACAGAAACTTATCTGATAAACTTGTGATGCAGATATAAAAAAATACGAGAAAAAAGATGGTACGAAATCGAAAAAAACATAATCTTAAACTCTATATGAAGCATCAGGTGTGACTCAGATATTGGTTGTCACCCAGATTCAGGTGCTTTCAGGTTTTCCCTGATTAAAGCCAGGAATGACGTGGGGAGAATGCAGTAATCTTCTATCTCTTCTATTCCTGATATTCTTTTAGGCTTCTTCTATGCCTTATCTGTCTCTTATCAATTATTTTTTTATTTATTCATTTCATTTCCTGAAAAAAAACTCTATTAATGCTTGTATATATGATGAGATCTAGTACAAGGGAACGTTAATGCAAATGTTTGATATTTACTTCTGTTCATACTTCAGTACAATTCAGATTTATTCACAGGATATTAGTGCATTCTACTGGTTCCCTGGATGATTCTGTAGGCGCTCCCCAAGTTGCACGCCACGTGAATCATTCTAGGTATCTAATGCATTGCTTTGCCTTACTTAGCTTTCCCTGTCCTACCTTGTTTCACTGCTCTTTACCTTGCTTTGCCTTAGCTTGCCTTACTTTACTACAGCACAGAGGTTAATGCAGATTGCAAGCTCATGTAATATCTAATTAAAACCAGCTCCATCTTTATTATTCCTTGATCACTATTAGAATCATCATGTTCACTGCTGATCTTTTAACTGTGGCCGTGTCTCTATTTATCTGTCTACCCTCTCCTCTCTCTCTCTCTCTCTCTCTCTCTCTCTCTCTCTCTCTCTCTCTCTCTCTCTCTCGCATATT
>NW_020870458.1:154427-169427 GCF_003789085.1 Penaeus vannamei | reverse complement strand
CCAAGTTCAAACTGAATAAGTAAAGGATTCACATCAAATCAAATCATTATGAATTTAAAGAAAAAGTAATTCAAAACAGCCCAATATTACACTGTTTGTTAAATTCATAAACCACTTCCAGAAAATACAGTTTAAATATTAAACCATTTCTTGTGTAGGAATGTTCGTGGTTCTAAGAAATTTGTTCTGTCTCCCGCAGCTGTTTCATATAACAAGACGAAGACATTTTCCTCCGTGGTTCTGTAGCTGGAGGAAAGTATTTCTTCGTAGGCAACGCATCCTGTTATATACTTTTCAATCCTGCTGTCTTATTTTCATCCCGTATTGTGACAATCTGTACCTACAGTTCAGATTTTTCTTTACGAAATATTATATATGTATATGGTTATTAAGGAGTTTGATATATGTAGATTCTTGTGTGACGATGATGCCTCTGCTCATCCATTACTTTGTACTGAATGAAGGGAAGATTAGGGAACAAAAAAGAAATCTTAGCTCATTTACTCACTCCTTCGCCTCTCTCGTATCCCCCAGCCCTCCTTCTCCCCTCTATCGTCTCTTCCCCTCCCTCCCCTCTTTCACCCCTCCACCCTCCATCCCCTCCCTTTACCCTCCTTCGCCCTTCCCTCTTCCCCCTCCCCCCTCTCCTACCTCTGCCTTCCCACACCCCTTTCCCTTCCTTCCCCCTCCCTCCGTCCGCCCTCCCACGCTCCTCCCCCTTCTCCCCCCCCCTCTCCCTACCTCCGCCCTCCATAGCCTCTTCCCCCCCCCCTCTTAACCTCCGCCCCCTTCCCCCCTCCCACCTTCCCACCCTCGCGCATCCGCTCAAAGAAAAGGGAAGAAACGGAAAGACAAAGCATTTTCATCTGTTCTCGCCAACTTTCAATTTGTGCGGGGGGCGATTTATCTCATTCTATCGAACCGGGGGATTCGGTTCCAATCGCTCGGGTAATGGCGGAGATCGGATCGGTTTTAGGCCTCGGATTTCTACGGCCTTTGCGAGTGACCAAGAAACCGGCTTTGTCGGCTGAAGCCATTTGTCTCGGAGGCGATGGCGTGGGTTGGGGTGAGAGGGGTAGGGGGAAGGGAGGGGCGTCGGGGGAGGGAGAGGAGGGGAGGGAAGGGGGCAACGGGGGTAGGGAGAGGGGGGAGGACGGGGGAGGGAATGGGGACGACGGGGGTGAGAGGGGTAGGGGAAGGGGAGGAGGGGAAGGGGGCGTCGTGGGGGGAGCGTCCTGGGTGATGGGGGAGGGAGTGAGGGTAGGCTTAGATTAGTAGCTGTATTTCTAATCAATTTATCATAGTCTAAAACGATATTATCATAGTCAACATTATCATTACTATTATCATCATGACTATTATCAATACTATGATCACTGTCATTATTATTATCATAATGGTTGTCATCATTATCATTAGTAGTAGTAGTGGCAGTATCATCATTAGCATGATCATTATTATCCTTATTATTGTTATTATTATTATTATCATTATCATTAATTACCATTATCATTACCCTCACTATTATTATTATCGCTATCATAATTATTATCATCACTTTTATCGTCAATACTATTATCATCATTATTACTCTTACTATTATCAACATTTCCATCATGATTATCATTATTACTCTATTATTCTATTATTTTGTCATTGCTAATAGTAATAGCTGCAGTATCATTATATCATTATATCAAAATTGTTTTTATCATTTCTACTATCATCATCATTATAATTAGTAGTAGTAGTAGTAGTAGTAGTATTGTATTATCATTATTATTATTATTGTTATTATTATTATTATTATCATTATATTATTGACATTATAATTATTATCATTATTAATATTAATATTAGCGCTACTGAGACCATCATTATTATCATTAATATTTCCATTATCATTATCTTTTTATTATTAGCATTATGATCATTTTTATCATTCCTATTAGCATTAGCATTACTATTATCATTATTGTTATTACTATCAATATCATCATTACCCTTATCATTATCATCATATCATTATCGTATGATCATCATTATTATCCTCATCGCTATGATTTATATGATTATTGTCATCACTGTCATTGTTATTTTTATCATCGGTATCATTATTATTGTAACGATCATTGTTACACTAATGATTAATATCATCATTACCATCATTATTATCATTATCATTATCATTATTATCATTATTATTATTATTATCACAACCATCTTTAATATTGTTTTTTTTATTATCATCTTGATCATTAATGTTATCAACATTATTATCATCATTAGAATAATGGCTATCATTTTTATCATCAATCATAGTATGATAACTTTTATCATTATTATTATTATCATAAATAATAATATCATCATAATTTTTCGTTATTAATATTATTATCACCATTGTTGTTATCAATAATTTTATCAATATGATAAAAGTATTTATTATTATTTTCATTATTATCATTCTCATTATTATCAATATTATCATAATATGATTATTATCATTGGTATTGTTTTAGTTGCTATTATTATCATTATCATTACCATTGTTACTATTCGAATAACTACAATCATTGTTGTGATCATTTTTGCCATTATCATCATTTTCATTATCATCGTCGTTGTCATCATCTGCATTAGCATTATTGTTATTACAGTTTTGATTCTTATTGTTTTTATTATCATGATCATCCTAATATTCATTCTGTTGTTTGATAATCATCATCACAATTACTGTCTATATCATCATCATAACTATTTCTCTTATTGTGAATAATAATCATTTCAGCAAAATCTATCGGCAGGATTAAATATCATAATAAATAAGTATGGACATGATGCCATTCGCCACTACCTAATTTTCACATTCGGATTAATTATATTCTTGTGTCTTACAACGGTATGCACTTACCGCGTAATCTAAAATGTAATCAATAAATGTCAGTGTCAAACCATTACTACTTGTGTTCAATCCAGAATTCCATATCCACGTAAAATCATTCAGATAGATATAACTGCTGTCTTCTGTAAATATATTTGTTATAGGAACTATTTAATACTTTACAAACGTTAATTTTCCCAATTCTGTATTTGCTTACAGTTATAATAGTTTATACCAGTTTCTCTCTATAAAATAATTCATAATCTATTACATTTTATTGAGTCGACAAGGATGGTGATGATAAAAAGGTGTTCATGCAAGGAATACCTAAACCTTAAGTACAAGGGGATAAAATTAACAGTATACACGCACGTTAGACCCGACACCGTTGCACTTAGCTTTATGGCTACCGGTTTTAGGCGATCTGACGTATAACGAGAAATGGCCCCTCTTTCCAAAATCCATTAGCCTATTGATCTCCATATTTCATGATTAAGTTTGTTTGTTTTTTCCACGTAGTTTGTGAAATCATGTTCCCATTCCCGTCAGAACGTATCCAAAATAACCTGGAAATCCATTTTTACAGGCTGACTCCGCCGTGCTGTTTCCCACGGCTCCAGTGGGAACAGTTCCACGTGCGTTCTTTAACCAGCCATTTTTCCCTTTGCGAATGCTGTTCACCTATTCATGTTCTAAACTAGAGGGAGAATTAACATGGATATGTTTAAAGTGTGTTAAGCATGATAAAAATGTAATACATGCATATATTTATCTATCTATCTATATTCATGCATATATATAGAGAGAGATACATATACATATATGTGTGTGTGTGTGTGTGTGTGTGTGTGTGTGTGTGTGTGTGTGTGTGTGTGTGTGTGTGTGTGTGTGTGTGTGTGTGTGTGTGTGTGTGTGTGTGTGTGTAATATATATATATATATATATATATATATATATATATATATATATTCATATATATATATATATATATATATATATATATATATATATATACATACGTAGATAGATATTATTGATTAATAAATTGGTATATATATATATATATTAATATATATATATATATATATATATATTATATATATATATATATATATATATATATATATATATATATATATATATATATATTATATATATATATATATATATATATATATATACCATCAGGCAGTGATACATGATGGACATGAATCCCTAACATTATGTCAAACTAACGAGACATCATTACCACAGTCTTTTCTATCCTTCGGCGTCAGATATTTCGGGGCCAAAAGAGGAAACATTCTCCCTTCTAATGGTATGCAAATATTGGAAAACCATCTCCTCAGTACACCGGGATCGCTTATGAAATATCTCGGCTTTGGTCTCGATATATTAGGAGCTGTTCGTCCGAATATCCCAGAGGAATGGAGTTAACAAGCCGGTGGACTGGCTTGCTGCTTCGTTTGCTGGCGTAAGTAATGTGATATAGAGAGCTGCGGAGATTTAACTCATTTTTTTAAGTGTGGATAAAGTGAGATGAACTGAACACCGTGATGATTAGATACAATTAAGTTCACTCAAATCAAGGAATATTTTGTGATGTTAAACAGTAGTAAAGTATTTCTTTTTTTAACTTGGCTTTCTTGAATCAATTGGGTATGATACTAAAATAGACCTCGATTTATACAATTGAAACGGCTTATAGCTATGATGTTATTTCCCACTCATTTCATCCTCTATATCTGTTTAATACATACTTTCTTCTTCTTCTTCTTCTTCTTCTTCTTCTTCTTCTTCTTCTTCTTCTTCTTCTTCTTCTTCTTCTTCTTCTTCTTCTTCTTCTTCTTCTTTTCTTTCTTTCTTTTTATTAAGGGATATTTTGAAACTCTGAAGGGAAAGGCCTCTTTGTTAATACTTTATGATCGTCGTTCTTCTATTTACCCTGTTGCTCATTACATTGAATATATTCTTTATTCACATTATGCTTATCATAGTTATTGCTATCATTATCACCTTTCTTACTATTTATTATACTCATTAGTACTTGTTATTATCATTATCATTATAAATCATTATCATTATTATTATTACCATCATGATCATTATTATAATCATTATTATTATTATAATCATTATACTCATTATTATCATTACCATTATCATCATGACCATTATCATCATCGTTATCATAATTACTATTAGTATCATTTTTTCACCATTATCATTATCACTATTATTATTATTAACATTATAATTAACATTTTTCATTATTATCATTATCATTACCATCATTATTGTAATCATTTCATTATTATCATAATCATTTCATTATCATAATCATTATCATTATCACAATCAATATCATTATCAATACCATTATCGTTATCATTCTAACTATTATTAGTATTATTGTTATTATCATTATCATCATTGTTATCAGTATTATCATTATTACTATCATCATCATCATCATCATCATCATCATCATCATTATTATCATCATCATCATCATTTGTTATTATTATCTTCATATGATTGTTATTATTATTATTATTATTGAAGCCGCGCGCAGACCAAGTACACTTTAACTTGTCTGGTCGAGTTCGGGTTCAAACGAGTATATAGATTTTTTTCAGGGAAAGATTCGTAGGTTCGAGAACCGTGTGTATTGTGTATGTGGGCGTGAAGGTTGTATAAGAGAAAGGTGGAAGGAAAATACAGTGTGTGTGTGTGGAATGTTGGATGTGTGCGTCTAAATGTGAAAAATGAGATAATGTAGGCTAAGCGTCTGCGTGGATGTGTTTGGAAGAAAAACAGAGTCATGATTCTAATTTAATTCTTCCTTGTTTTAAGACCAGTCTATGTATTTTCAAATTTACCACAACAGGGATGATGTACATGGAAATGAACACCCAATGTATTACAAAGAACACGCATAATTTTCCCTAAGTTGTCGTCCCAACTCTGTGTTTTTACCAAGGTGTCAACAAGGTGGTTTATGGGATATGGTTCTTGGGAAAATTGATAGTAACACTGTAGGTATGGTTCCTCAAACAGTGTTTGATTGGTTCTTAGGATAATTAATGGTAATACTGGAGGTACGGATCCTCAAATAGTGTTTTATAAGACTTAGTATTTAGGAAAAATAATGGTAGCACTGTAGGTACGGAGCCTAAAGCAGAGTTTGACATAGTGCTCTCTAGCACTTTGATGGAATCACTGAGTAAACGCTTTGGGGTTACGCCAAAGGGAGTGCGCCCTGCAGATAGTCAGGCAGTGTGCCACGTTCCCAAGTCCAAAAGAGACCAGTTATCTCATGCATACAACCATAAGAAAATTAACCTTTTGTGTAGAATAATAGTATAAGAGAAAGAAGACAAAGGATACCGAGTAAAACTAGTAATACACAGGTTTAGAGAAAACTGCATTTCGAACATAAGATAGTCACAGTATCTAATTTAGACAAAATAAATATTTGTCTATTTTGCTTGGTTTCAAATTCAATTAAGTAGCGGGACTTGGTTAAAAAAGCGCCTTATGGTTATAAAAATAACCAAGTTTACCTCAACTGTCCCAGAAGCGTTACAGGAACTCGGTCTTCCCACAGTGCCAGGCGGGACCTAGCTGCAGGTGGCATAGATGAAAAAAAAATAAATGCCAGCGGGACCTAGCCACAGGTTGTGCGGGGCGGCTGGACATGGTCAAGGAACCAAGTTGGCTGCTTGTGTGGCGTTGCCCGCGGCCTATGGAGGTGCACTGGAGCCGAGAGGGCGAAGATTCAGTGCAAGCGAAGGCCAGCCTTCCTGCCCGCTTATGGAGCAGATGGCCCAGGATCTTCATGAAGGCGAATTGGCTGCGAAGTGATGGAGCACTCGAGCCAAAAGAGCGAGGCGCCAGGCAGCCGAGACACCGTTGGTGAAAACAGAGCCAGGACAAGGGCAGCATCAAAGGGTCCCCCACATCAGTATTCCTCCTTTATTACCTCAGATCATCGGCAGGAGGGGGGGGGCAAAGGGACCACGACAGCTACCCCAGTGTCCTGTAGGCTGGAAGCCGATGCACAGGTTGGATCGGCGTGCGGTAGTGTCTAAGAGGGTCTTCTGTATATGTACGCACGGCTGGTCAGGCATCAAGACCGCAACCAGGACGCAGGACTCTTCGGCGAAGCTACCGCGTAGCTTCGTGATAAAAACAGCAAGCGTGTGGTACGGTAGAGAACAGGCCTCAACCACATAGCGCCCGAGAATGATATCAATCCTGGCGAATTCGGCCGTAGAGGCGGCGAGTGCGTAGCGTCACACGTTTGAATTATTAATAACTATCATTTTTTATTTTCATTACCATTAACTTTAACATGAAAGTCATTATCATAAATATTATTATGGTCATTATTGTCATCACCATCTTCATATTGTTGTTTACATTATCACTAATTATGATATATAATTTTCTCTCGGTCACTCATTTCCTTCACCTTTAAACAGCCGACCATTCCCAGCATTATTTTTTACACAAAAAATAAAGGAAAGCAAACAAAAAAAAATCTTAATATCAATTTTTCCCTCGAGAAAAGCTCAGCCATGAACTATTAGTGAGTCTTGAGATATTCTACAAATACAGTTTCGCGAGATGGAGCCGCCGATGTTTACTTTCCATTATATACTGTAGACTCGCCGAGAGCCTGTCTTGGCTGGGCACCTCCCCTCCTCCCTCTGCCCACCTCCTTCCTTCCCTCCCTTCCCTCCCTCTCCCCTCCTTCCCTCTCCTCCTCTCCCTCTCTCTCTCTCTCTCTCTCCACCTCCGTCCCTCCCTCTTTCCCTCTTCCCCTCTCTCCCTCTCTCCCTTTCACCCTTTCACCACTCTCCATCTCTCTCTCCCTCTCTCCCGGCCTCCTTCCCCTGAACTAGGGGAAAATAATGATAAAATAGGGTGTACAGAGAGAGGGAGAAGGAAGAAATGGGGGAGAGACACAGAAGAGAGAGAAGGACAGAGATAGACACTGACTGACAGACAGATAGATAGACATGCAGAGAAAGGGAGAGAGAGCGAGAGACAAGAGACAGAGATAAAGGAAGTAAGAAAGAGAGAGGCGAAATTGAGCAAGAGAGAGAAAGACAGAACCAAAAAATGAAGATAAAGAACAAAAAGCAAAAAGAGGGAAGAACAGAAATAAAAAATAAAAAATCCTTCAAGAAATAAAGACCCAAAATCAAACCACCAAAAAACAATCAAGCAAACAAATAAAACACACACCGAGGGAGAAGTGCCCCCCCACCCCCCCACCCCTTCCCCTCCATGGCGCTAACGACACGGCCAATTACGCCGCTTGCCTATTAACCCTTCTCTCTTTCACAGAACTTCAGAGTGAATTGCGAATCAGATGCTCTTGCTGTTATTGCTTCCGCGTTCGCCACTGATCTCTTGTGACATGACATCATAACGGTGCTGTTAATAAGGCTTTTTATTTTCGGAGTGACAAACTTTCCAATGAAATGACTTTTATTGCCTCGTTCAGGGTAGGTTGTTCATTGGCAAATTTTTTTTTCTGCCGTGCAATATGCAAACGTGGGACAGTTTTGAGTCTGCACAGTCATTGTTTGTACATTCATAATTAGTTTTATGAATGCAAAAAAAAAGATGCTATTATGATGAATACCTGCATAAATTGGTAGATATGAATGCAATAATTTTATCATGACATAGATAAGTGTGTGTGTGTGTGTGTGTGTGTGTGTGTGTGTGTGTGTGTGTGTGTGTGTGTGTGTGTTGTGTGTGTGTGCGTGCGTGCCGTGTGTGTGCGTATGTGTGTGTGCGTGCGTGTGTGTGTGTGTGTGTGTGTGTGTGTTTGTGTGTTTTCATCCCATACAACGAACTTACAAATCCAAGTCGACGAAAGCAGACTGCCGATACACAGAGACGTCTCCCATGTAACAACAGCAACCTGATTACAATGGAACCCGGGCATTCACAAGACTCACGCACGTCCCCCTCCCGCGTGTTCCCAATCAATGCCAAAGACAATGAAACGAACAGTAAAATCGCACCGGAATCTCCCGACTCAATTCAATTGAAACTTGACGAGGGTGAAGCGCTAACATGTACTCCAAGATGCCATTCGATTCGGAGAACAATAAAAGCAACGATAAAGTCAGTCTCCAATTCGGACTACAATCTGATTTCCAATCTTCAATGGTTCTCGAACCTTTTAAGAGCGTCATATGGCCAGGGCTGAGAGAGCTTCCCACACTCCGATGGCGAACTGTACCCGCGCCCGATGCTCTCTCCTCGCTCGCACTAAAAAGTTCGCACGGAGGTCGAATTCCTGCTGCTGCCTCGGCCCGTTCTCTGAGTGCTATTTCTCTCAGTGTATCTCCATTACTATCTGTCTATCTACCTATCTATTTATCTATCCAATTATCTGTCTGTCTATTCATCAATTTATATATCAATCTATTTAACTCTCTCTATCTATCTCTTTATCTATATATCTATCTGTATCTATCAGTTTATCTAATTATCTATCTGTCTGTCTGTCTCCATCATCTTCCTCTCTTTTATTTTCCTTTACCTGCATGTTAAAAATTGCTTTGTCTTTTTTCTATTCTATTGCTACTATTTTTTACCTTTTTTTCCCCATGCATAAGAAATTTCTAAAGTAAAGTAATGAGCAACACACATTTAGACAATTTTTACATTGTAAGGGCATTAGCAGTTATTTATACTTTAGTTATGTAAATCTTATCACAATTTCAAATATATTCTATATTTTGAAAATGTAACATGCTTCACATACCAAAACAAATCAGGACAGAAGATTATCACCTTATTTAACCTTTCGATTTACAAGATTGATTATCAAGGCATGAATGTTTAACTAACGATTATTTCATCATCCCATTATCATAGAGATAATGATTCTTCAACAGGAGGGTTTGCAGATGTAGTAGGAATTTCTTTAGTAACATTTAGAGTTCTGTTGATTTTATGGAATCTTTACTCAATAAAATTGCAACAAATCCAGTTTCCATTTTGTTATTTTCGTTCAGAAGAAATCTTTAATCATTTGCTAGAGTGTGTAGTGCCAAAGAGTATTAGAACTACTTGCATAAAGAATATCTGAATAGCTTTATGGTGACATATCGACCAAGTTTCAGTTCTTCAGTAAAATACGTTTCATTCCAAAGCCTTTCAAATCAGTACAGGAATTAAATTCAATCAGCTTCATGTTAGAATTGTGAATTATACGGGCGGAATCATTTGGAAAACTTTTCTGAGCGCACTAGGATGAAAACACACATTCAAACATCAAAACAAAAATGTTTTCATTCATCTCGTAAACTTCGAGTAAGACAAGACAGAATTGTATTTCCTCCAAGTGGGGTTGGAACTGATACATTCCTTTACTTCTGATCTTTGGAAGGGAGGAGATACACGTCTTATTTTGGTGCTGGGGATTTTTTTCTCTCCCACCTGCATTTCATTACCAGCAGTTTTGCTCGCTATTCAAGACAAAAAAAAAATATTGTGGCCTTACATTATAAAGAAAAGCGTTAGAGAAATTTTGGCAATTCAAGGAGAAAGCTTTGTCCTTACCTCCGTGTATAAACTTCACAATGTAATACTTAAATTCGTATTGTGATGAAATCAACTATTCTCATCAAAGAATAATAACTGAACTAAATGAATATGGCAAAAGCAAATTTTAAAAAAAGGCCAAAATACAAGCCTTCTATTATAGTGCGTGTAAATAATCCTCATAACGTCATACAAGTACGTATTCCAAAACTACAAATTGTCAAAAAAAAGATAATAAACAAGAAAGGAAAAAACAGACTGGTTGGCTTTTTCATCCAGTATGGAGACCAAACGTAAGCTAGAGAGTAGTTCCACATCTGCTAAATGTTATGGTATTCTCTCGTAGGATTTAACGTGATAAATAAAAAAATAAAAAAACGATTTAGTTTGTCTTCACTTAACCAGTTACTATATAAAACGCTCTACTGTACAGCAGCACTTTTATTCGTTACATTCAGTAAGTTCGTCAAATATCACAGCCGCTGAACTTGACAGAGTCTCAAGTTACTTTGAAGTTTCGAACACATGTTGTTTCCCATTTCCCCTCAGACCACAGGGATAAGATCTAAGACGTCGATCAAGAAAAAAATGAATATTTAACGTGTCTGCCGTCTGTCGGGCTTTGCTTTTTTACTGGTAACAAAACACGCACGCGCGGACACACACACACACACACACACACACACACACACACACCACACACACACACACACACACACACACACACATATATATAATATATATATACACATATATATATATATATATATATATATATATATATATATATATATAATATATAATATATATAATATATATATATATATATATATATATGTATGTGAATGTATATATATTATATATATAATATATAATATATATATTATATATATATAATATATATATATATATATATATATATATATATATGTATATATATTATATATATATATATATATATATATATTATATATATATATATATATATATATATATATATATATATATATATATATATAATATATATATATATTATATATATGTATATATATATCTATATATCTATCCATTATTTTTCTATCGATCTATCTATCCATCTACCTGATCTATATATTATATATATTATATATATATATATAATATATATATATATATATAATATATATATATATATATTATCATTTGCATATTATATAAATTAGTAACATAATAGATATATTTGTATGTGTGTTTTTTTATACAGAGGCATATGATTATATAGGGAAATATGAAAAACATAATCTAAAACAAAGCTTGTCTAGAAATACACAAAACTTCCCACCATCGGGCGTGACGCTGATCCACGAAGCAGAATGCAACATGACAGATTTGGCTGCGACTTAATCTATGGTCGTGGCCAAGATAGATTTACATTAGCACCGTAACAGATGTGTGTGTGTGTGTGTGTGTGTGTGTGTGTGTGTGTGTGTGTGTGTGTGTGTGTGTGTGTGTGTGTGTGTGTGTGTGTGTGTGTTTACAGCCAAATATATGAATATTAGTAGTAGCAGTAGTAGCAGTAATAATAATGATACTAATACCAATGTGATGATGATAATAATGATGATGATTATTATGACGATGATGACAATAATAGTAATAGTAATGATAATAATGATGATGATAATATATATGATAACGATAATAATCATGACGATATTAATGATAATAATAATAATAATAGTGATGTACATAGGTACACTCCCATTCCCTCTTGGTATTCCCACTAACGGAGAGACAAAAAATATATATATATAATAAAAAATCTCAAAACCCACGTTCCTTTTTCTCAGATCCGATAAGCACAGCATTGACTTTCAGAAGCGAATATCAATATGGCACTTGAAGGAATGGCCTTGTTCCCTTTGAAGTGCCTAACACGTGCTGGCTCCCGCGCTCCCCCTCGAGACCGCGAGAGCAAGAGGAAAGCCGTCACTCAAGGAGAACGACATAAATATTCCACATGCGGGTACTTTTGGGGGGAAAAAAATTGCTCCTGAGTGAAAATAATTCCCGAAGTTGGTGTGTGCTTTTTTTCACGCGTGTATGTAAAACCCGTGTGCATGTGCTGTTTTTTTCTGTATATGTTCGTATATGTGTGTGGGTGTGATGTGTATGTATGCGTGTATGTATTTTGTGTGTTTGAGTGCGGGCATGTGTGTGTCTACGCATGTGTGTGTATGTACTGTATTTGAAATTATACATATATAAATTTATTATATTTATTACATATTACATATATAATTTATTAAATTATGGATATAGAAATTATATATATGTATATATATAAATTATATATAATATATATATATATATATATATATATATATATATATATATATATATATATAAATATATATATATATATATATATATATATATATATATATATATAAATGTGTTTGAAATTATACATGAAGAAAAACATAAATATAGCATGTGTCTGCTTTCATAAAAAAAAATATATATATATATTTTCCCGTGAAAATAATTCATACGATTTATATATCTTTGACTTTGGTTTGACTTTAGCTTTTACATACATTTATGCATGATATGTCGTTCTGTGTGTATGTACATTTGCATGTTGAGTGTATATATATGTGGGAGTGTTCGTATGTTTATGTGAGTGTATGCATTTCTATTTGTGTTTAAATTCGAACGCATACTGAACACATTTTCATGGGAATATAATGAAATTGTGAAATGGCATTCACAACTGTAAAACAAGAACAATAACTACGGCAGCAATGCAATAAAAATGGTGACATTATGATGATATCAAAATCATGGTAGTTATTAGTACGATTATGAAAATTAACATTATTATCATTATTAGTATCATTGTCATCATCATCATCATCATCATCATCATCATCATCATCATCATCATCATCATCATCATCATCATCATCATCATCATCATCATCATCATCATCATCATCATCATCATCATCATCATCACCTTCGCCAAGGAGGGTATGTTTTTGGTAGCGTTGATTAGTTTGTTGGTTAGCAGGATAACTTAAAAGATGTGAACAGATTTTTATCATTTTTTTACCAGGTGTTTCTTAGTCTAACATAGATGCCATCAAATTTTAGAGGTGATTCGAACCAGGAATTTTTAAAAGGATTCATAAGCACTGTGAGATTGGGAAACGGACGTCACCAGTGTACTTGAGAAAGGTGATTTGATGCTATTCTTCGTGTGAATATTTTCATTTCGTCAGTTATTATTATTATCATAATTATTATTATTATTATCATTATCATTATCATTATTGTTGTTGTTGTTGTTATTATTATTATTACTCTTATTATTATTATTATCATTATTATCTTATCATTATTTTTATTGTTATTATCGTTATCATTAATATCATCACCATAATTATTATCGCTATCATCATCATATATATCATCATTATTATTATCATTACTATTACTATTATTATCATCATCATCATCATCATAATCACCATCATCATTATCATCATCACACTGCTATTAGTATTATCCTTATTATTACTACTACCACTACTACTGTTACTACTAATATTGATATCATTATCATTGTTGCTGTTGCTGTTGTTATCATTATTATCACGATAATGAAACTGATGATGATGGTAATGATTACAATATCTACAACTTGCACAACAAGGAAATGGAGAAGCGTTACAGTAAAAATATTTAGATAAATGAATAAATAAATAACTGAATAATAAACACGTAAAAACCAGACAAAAAATGCCATGAATTTGAAAATAATTCCACTTGAATTATTTGCGAAGCGATAACGTTAAATTTCAAGCTGAGTTCCGAAGCGGTTGCCTCACTTGCTTGGCCATGAAGGCTGTCTGCATTTATCAAGCGCTCAGTCTTATTTAGTGCTGTGCTTGTGCCTTCGACCACGGTCTGTGTATTAGACTCGCTGGCGATATGTGGCAGCTGCAGGGGTTTATCTTGTTTTTTTCTATTTCTGTTGTTATTGTTGTCGTTTTTCTTCTTTATTTATTTATTTCCCTTTCTTGTTCGCTAAGATGAGCAGTTTGGAAGCGAAAAAAAGATATGTGGCAACTGCAGATGTTTTTCTTTTTGTGTGTGTGTGTTATTGTTTCTCTTAAAATAAACGGTTTGATAGAGAGAAATGTTTGAAGGGATTATACACACATATTAAAAAAAAAATCTATTTACTTAGAATTACCACTGGATTTTTCAACTAGCCTCAGCTTAGCAGTTTTTTAAATCAAACCACCAAATTATGGTGGGATCTCTACAAAGAGTGTACCCCCAAGATCAGCTATGTAGTAAATATAATGTTATGAGTCAAAACCGTGGAGATATTACATCTACAGCATTTGTCAAATTATTAAATTCAGCCATACTCATATTTCAATACGCTTAAAACGGTCCTTGTCTAAGGCTATTTGTCGAGAATCTCGACAAATAGCCTTGACTTAAATAGTAAACGCTGCCGCTGTTTGAATGGACATAAGAGT
>NW_020870458.1:126927-139427 GCF_003789085.1 Penaeus vannamei | reverse complement strand
ATCCTATTCAAGCTGCAAATTTCTATACTATATTCACAACTTTATTCAATGTTTTCTTCCCTTTGTTACATAAATCTCTAAAGCCCAAAGCCCTTGCCAAGCCATACATAACATCAGAAATAAAAACTTTGATTGCCCAAAAGAATAAATTACAAAGAAAATATGCAAAATATCCCGACTTACGGAGAAGCCTTCCGCTCAATTAGAAACCAGTTGACCACCACTATCCGTAATACAAAGTCAACTTACCTAAAAAGCAAGTTTCTTCAAGATCCTAGTAACTCACAGACGACCTGGAAGGTGCTTAACACTATCCTAAACCGTAACAAGACCACGTGTGAACAAATCCACTCAATCAATGTTAGTGTGTAAAGTGTGACTGACCTCATATGATATTGCTGAACAATTTAATATTTACTTCAGTGATATCGGAACGAATCATGATTTGGATTCCCATAACCACAATGATGACTTCGAAACATTTTTGAGGCATCCAGTAATGACAGGATGTCTCTCCCCCAGGCACAGTTCAGGAAGTGCTGGACACAATTAAATCTACAAAAGATACTTCCGCTGGTCACGATGAAATACCCATAAAACTAATACATAGCCCATGTATTAGTTGATATGTTTAATGCTTCTTTTCAAACTGGAACATTCCCCGATACATTAAAGATCGCCAAAGTCATACTCATTTTTAAAGCAGGTGATAAGAATTCAATTAATAATTACCGCCCCATTTCCATGTTATCAACATTAGCTAAGCTACTTGAGAAATTGGCATTAAGACGCTTAGAAGAATACTGTAAACGCAATAAAGTAATAAACCTTCCCAGAATTTTGTTACGGAAATTAGCTCACTATGGTATTAAAGATAACGCTAATAATTGGTTTAATTCCTACTTAACAAATAGAGTACAGTATGTTTCATATAGTAAATGTTCCTCTCCCACCTGTCAAATGTTAAACGGAGTACCACAGGGTTCCATACTTGGTCCATATCTTTTCTTATTGTATATAAATGATTTTGTAAACTGTACCAATCTATTTAATTTTACTTTGTATGCTGATGATGCCACCTTGCACACTGCTGGTCCGAACATTAATTCCCTGATCACCAATGCCAACCACAACCTGCGCCAAGTAAGCAACTGGATTCTTAGCAATAAGCTAAACTTAAACACCAATAAAACTCATTTTGTTATATTTCACCGAAATAAAGAGATGCCTCACATCCTACCAGAACTACGATTTGACAGTAAAATTATCAAACGCACATATTGTACTAAATTTCTAGGTGTTAAAGTAGATCAAAGTTTAAGCTGGAGCCAAAATATCCAAGATATCGTCAGCAAAATCAGTAAGCAACGTGGCGTCATGTACCATATGAGAAATATCTTATCCACCGAAGCCTTCAAACAGATATATTATTCGTTGATATATCCTCATCTTACTTATTGTAATGTTGTATGGAGTGGAGTCCCCAAGAATCGCCTTAAATGTCTGTTTATTGCTCAGAAGAAAGTCATAAGATGCATTGCTCGCCTGCACAGGTATGGCCACACCAATGCAGCTTTCAGAAAACTAAATATATTAAAATTTTATGAACTGAACGATTACTGTTCTGCCACATACGTTTTTAAATGTCTAAGATGCCCAGATAACACAATGTTTAATTATCGCAATAATGGTCAATATGCTTTAAGAAATGCTCCCATTTTGTAACTCGTCTCAGTCAAAGACAGTTATAGATTACCGTGGTCCAAAGATCTGGAACACTCTCCCCGAAAATCTGAGGAATAAACCTACCTTTGAGGCGTTCAAAAAGACTCTCAAGCAATACTTTGTGGCCAAATATAACTATAACAATGTAGAGTAAAATACTGTATAAATAATATTCATAACCAAACATATTCAGATACTTGATCCTTAAACTACATTATCTACCATTATTATCTCGTAACAGACCTTCGACCTCGCCTAGCATCGCTCGTGGGGCCAAGTTCCCACCTTTGGAGAACAGGAAGTTTATTGCAGAGAAAGAGAGGGGGAGAGAGAGAGAGTGAGATGTATTTGATTCCATGCTCTGTATAGTTTATTTTACTAACTTCTCTCTGCCGTTGTAATGTATGACTAATGTATTTGTCTATATTGCCTCCTGTATATATTATTCTGGGTACCCATCAATATAACTGATGAACATGACCCAAATTCTCTGTACATACTTTGTTAATCAACAGCCTTTTCAAGAGAGTTTCGCTCTCAAAAAGGCTGAGCCACGTTTTATATAACATTAAATGTACCCACATTATCTGTATTACTATTTATGGCTAAATAAACTGTTTCAATTTCAATTCCCTCCCTCCCTCCTCTAATTTCCCCCTCCCTCCCTCCCTCAACCTCCCTCTAACCCTCCCTCCCTTCCCTCCCTCCTCCCTCCCCCTCCTCGTCCCCCTCTCCCTCCTCCGTGCCGCTCCCTTCCCTCCCTCCGTCCCCCGTCCGTCCTCCCCTCTCCTTCTCCCTCCGTCCCTCCCTCCTCTCCCCTTCCCTCCCTCCGTCCCTCCCTCTCCCCTTCCTCCCTCCTCCCCTCCCTCTCCCCTTCCCTCCCTCCCTCCCTCTCCCTTCCCTCCCTCCGCCCTCCCTCTCTCACTCTCTCTCTCTCTCACTCTCTTTCTCCCTCTCCCTCTCCCTTCCCTCCATCCCTCCTCCCTCCCTCTCCCCTTCCCTCCTCCCTCCCTCTCCCTTCTCTCCCTTCCACTTCCTCCCTCCCTCCCTCTCCCTTCCTCCATTCCCTCCCTCCCCTCCCTCCTCCCTCCCTCTTCCCCTTCCCTCCCTTCCCTCCCTTCCCTCCTTCCCTCTTCCCCCTTTCCTTCCCTCCCTCACTCACTCACTCCAACATTGCCCTCGCATTTCCACACCCTTGCCCCTATACTCTACCCCCTCCCCCCATACCTAATTGCACACACTCCACCCTCATCTCCCCCCCCACATCCCCTCATACTCTTCCTCCCACATCTTCACCTCTCCTTACATATTTTTTCCCTCTGATCCCGAAGAGCGACGCGAAGAAGAGAGAAAGGATAAAAACAAATGGCACAAGAGGAGAAGAGAATGATCGCTAGAAAGAGGGGAGAAGAAGGGGAGGAGAGTGAGGGGAGAAAAAGGTAGGTGTCGGGAGGGTAAGGTGAGGAGGGAGGAAGGGGAGGGGGGGAGAGTGGTGGGAGGGGGATGGTGAGGGGAGGAAGGTGAGGGGAGAGGAGGTCGAGGGGAGATCAGGAACATGAATAGAGAGAGCTTGGACGCGAAGTGCACTTGAAAGATGAATAAGTAAATATATAGCTTAAAAATAATGCTAGTGACAAGAAGGAAGAATAAAGAGGGAAAGAAGAGAGACTGTAAAGAAAAAGGAAATAAATCTAAACGAATGCGAAAATAAAGTTACATTAAATAGTAAACAGATAGATAAATAGCTCAGGGAATAAAGCAGGAGGAGAGGACAGCGAGAGACGCGCCCGCGCCTGCAAGCCCGAGGGAGCCAGCAGGAAAAGGTGCATATGCAAGGTAAAGCTTTTGCAGTTTCTTTGACGGAATATTTGACTGAATGAAATTTCCGAGTTGCCTCCAAAGGGCTTGCGAAGTTGGTTTTCTTCTTTGTCGTTCCTTCTGTGTTGCTGAAAGGCTTCTTGCCTCAAGATGTTTGCCTTTCGAAAGTTAGATCATAGAGACAGGTCCTTTATGTGCGGTGGATATACAGATATCCGCAGCGGATAAACAAGGAGGGAGGGAAAATCGCACTTTGTGGATATTCAAAGTATGTGCAAATCGAGGATTCTACACGTTATCAATGTGAACTTTCAAGGCAATCGCGTGTATTTATTAATCTGATATTAGACAATAATCACACGCGGCCGCATATGGTGGTTTATAATCATACCCTATCAATTCTATCATTCTTCAAGACAAATCTTTACCACATTTCATTAAAATCACAAATTTCTCCATGTTTTCGATGTCTAAACCCCGAACAAATTCTTCAAACTTCAGAAAATTGTCCAGACACAGAGACAGAGTGACACAAAACACACCGGGTTTGCGGTTCTGTGGAACGAGACTTCTCAGACGTATCATAAATCAGTAAGAGCTCTGTGTTATGTGTCGTGACTAAAACCCGGAGGGAGAGAAAAGCCAGCCAGACCCTCCGACGTCTGTTATCGCGGAGAGGCGAGAGAGAGCGGGGGCGCCTCGAAAGCAGCTTTGAAGATTTCCGAACGCGAGCCGCAAGGGAGAGGAGGGAAGGGGGTGGTGGCGAGGGAGGGAGGGAGGAGGGAGGGAGGAGGGGGGAGGGAAAGAGAAGGGGAGGAGGGAAGAGAGGGGAAGGGAAGGGAAGGAAAGAGAAGGGGAGGATGGGGAGGGAAAGGGAGGAGGAAAGAGAGGGGAGGAGAAAGGGAAGGGTGGAAAGAGAGGGGGAGGAGAGAAAGGGAAGGAGGCAAAGGATAGAGGATAGGGTGGAAGAAAGAGGGGAGAGGATGGGAGGACGGGAGAGAGAGACTGGGGAGATATAGAGGTGGGATAAAAGGGGTCGAAGGATAAAAGGAGAAAGGGAGGGAAAGGAGAAGTGACGAAGAAGAGAAGAGGGAGAGAGAATCTGAGGGGAAAAGGGAGAGAGGGGAAGGAAGAAGTACGTAGCCTTCGTGGTCGATGTCTCGGGATAGAAATGCTTTATCTTCTGTACTGTTGATTCAGGGAAGACAGGGAGGGAGTGAGGGAAAGAGAGAGCGGAGGGAAAGGGAGGAAGGGGTAGGGAGAAAAGATCTACATACGTATATATGTATGTATATATATATATATATATATATATATATATATATATATATATATATATATATATATATATCATATGTGTGTGTGTGTGTGTACATATATATGTATGAATATATAAATATTATATATATGTATGTATGTATATATATATATATATATATATATATATATATAGAGAGAGAGAGAGAGAGAGAGAGAGAGAGAGAGAGAGAGAGAGAGAGAGAGAGAGAGAGAGAGGAGAGAGAGAGAGAGAGAGAGAGAGGAGAGAGAGAGAGAGAGAGAGAGAGAGAGAGAGAGAGAGAGAGAGAGAGAGAGAGAGAGAGAGAGAGAGAGAGAGAGAGAGAGACAGGGGGGGGGGCACAACACAACGCAACACAACACAACACAAAAGAAGAAGAAAAAAAAGAAAACGTTTGATTTACGCGAAGGAACCAATAATCGAGTGTTAAGTTCTTGTTTACAGGGACCTCCAACATGTCAGTGCAGATGATGAAGTCCTGAAGTTTGAAACACGTTCTGAGCCCCCGAGACAAAGTTCGAAACTTTGCTTAATACACTAATGGACCTTGACGCTGGTGAAAGTTCTGGACAAATAATTCTTAGGAAGGCAATAACGAAGTCGGGGGAAAATGGACGGTAAATTTTGGATTTTTTTTATCTTCTTTTTTTAAGTGGCATGATGTTTTGGGAATACTGAGATCAAAGGTGATATTTATGATGGCACGATGAAAAAAAATGGTGGTTCTAAAAAAAAAAACAGCGTGGCAATGATACTAAACTTGATTAACATTTCCAAAAGTTTAAGATATTAGCATAGAGTATATTTACATAACAGTTTTATCCCAAGTTCTATTCATGTAAAATTTCGCCGAACGCTTCTCCCTTTCACGTTTAAAATACACATGTGTTATCTTGCCATTTTTTATGCAAATGAACCTGTTTTTTCGCCTTTGAATCGTATATGAGTGTGTGTTTGTGGGGAGGAGTGAAAATGCATGTAGGTGTGTTAGTGTATAGGTACAAGTGAAGTTTTGTGTGTGTGTGTGTGTGTGTGTGTGTGTGTGTGTGTGTGTGTGTGTGTGTGTGTGTGTGTGTGTGTGTGTGTGTGTGTGTGTGTGTGTGTGTGTGTGTGTGTGTGTGTGTGTGTGACACTCAACAAATCAACTTCATGTACAAAGTATGTCGTTGATATTATCTCTAAATTCATCTTGATTACGAGGACAGATTTAAAGCTCTTGCTTACTTTTCATGGCACTAAGAAACAGTGTATTTGGTCAGTATTGTTGTCGACGGAGCTCAGACGATAGATACATAGATGCTAAAATATAGGTAAGTTATTTTCTCAAGACACGTTGATGAAGATGGTTACCATTCTAGAATTCTAGGATTCTAGTGTTACATGAGAATGTACATTAGGTTTGAATTTCCTTGAACAAGCAAGCAAATTCCATTGAAAACAATGGCAGATTTTAAGCACCTGTCAACGGAAACAGAAACTGAATCATCTAGATGTGATATTCTAAAATGCCATGTAACTGGCATACAACCTCTCACAGTATGTCTCAGGTTACGGTATACTAGAGGAAGATGTGTTCTCTCTCGCGATTGAGTATTAGAGAAATTCCGCCGCGACAGTGACACCTGCATTTGACCTCTCAAGGCGTTTACTCACCGTGAGATCGGACTCGAGCCGGCAGTCGGAACGTTGATAATGCATTTATCAACTACGAGTTGATAAATAGATTAATCTTCAGAATCTGCGTAGAAAGCAATTTATAATACCTGAGAAATATAAAGTACTCAACATAGCTCATGATGCACTTACTGCAGGTCACTTTCTTCACAGGAAAATAGGTTATAAGATATTTTTTTTTTCTGGCCAGGAGCTGGAGCTCAGATTAAAAGATACTGTAAATCCTGCCATATCTGCCAGAAGACCTCAGCCAAAGGAAGCGCTAAGAGAGTTCCTATAAAATACATTCCAGTAATTTCAGAACCATTTTCACGTGTTGCAACTGACCTCGTAGGTCCCATAACACCTAGTTCATAGAGGGGATACAAATACATTCTCACACTGATTGATTATGCAACGCGCTTTCCTGAGGCGATTCCCTTGAAATACATCGACACCATCACAATTGCTGAAAGCCTAGTTGAGATCTTTTCGTGGGTGGGGATTCCCAAAGAAATGCTTTCAGACAGAAGCCAACAATTTAGATCAAATCTTATGAGTGAGATTCATAGGTT
Organism: Penaeus vannamei; assembly: GCF_003789085.1. Lineage (NCBI taxonomy): Eukaryota > Metazoa > Arthropoda > Malacostraca > Decapoda > Penaeidae > Penaeus > Penaeus vannamei. Next base: position 132,359 of record NW_020870458.1, on the reverse strand, counting down.
ATTATCAGTGAAAGTTTTATATACAACACATCATGCTTGCTGTAACGGTGCAGTAGAACGTCTAAATGGTGTGTTGAAGTCAATGTTTAAAAAGTTGTGTTGTGATCATCCCCAAGATTGGGACAGATATATCCCAGCTGTTCTGCTTGCATATAGAGAGATTCCGAACGACTCTCAATTTTTCACCTTTCGAACTTCTCAATGGGCGACAATTTAGAGGTCCCTTAACTATCTAACAAGAAATTAAAACACGAAATGGGAAAGCTTTTCCTCTGGATCGCAGTTGACGATCCGTGGCCTAACGAACCATTAAGCACATTCATACGGAAATCCAGTTCGCATCGAAATGTCCCTCCTTTTCAAACTCTGATGTGTGTGTTTTTGATTGCACGCTCACCATGGCCTTGTACCGTTTGCAGACACGCATGTAGGTATGCGTATGTGGATTTATTGATATGCATACGTATAGATAGACATATGTGTATATATATAGATAGATAGATGTGTGTATCTGTGCGTTTTGATTGCATGCTCACCATGGCTTTGTACTGTTTGTAGACACGCATGTAGGTATGCGTGTATGGACTTGATATACATACGTATAGATAGGCATATATGCATAGATATAGATAGATAGATAGATAGATAGATAGATAGATAGATAGATAGATAGATGTGTGTGTGTGTGTGTGTGTGTGTGTGTGTGTGTGTGTGTGTGTGTGTGTGTGTGTGTGTGTGGTGTGTGTGTGTGCATGTAAAGAGAGAGAGGTGTATTCATATATAGAGATATTCTACATAGAGAAAAAAAATGTTAGAGAACACGGGTGGGATGGCAAGCGAGGGATGAAAAGCGAGCGAGGAAAATGAGAAGATAGAAAGAAGAGAGAGATAGAGAGAGACGGACATAGGGAGAGGGACAGAAAGAGAGAGGGGGGGGGGGTAGAGACGACTAGGCAGGGCAGATACTTCAGTCGTTTTCTTCACACAGTGTTCACTAAGTGAACGTGCACCCAGCCTTTAAACTGGAGTACCACGTAACATAAAGACCAGTACGGCCCCTCCTTTATTAAATAAATAAATAAATAAAAAAAAAAAAAATCTTTTATCCGTTTCGTTCAATTTCGTTTTAACAAACTATTGTGCCTTTATTAGAAAACTGTGTGTTCAACCTGCAAGCAAATTACTTATTGGGTTTCTGTTTCCACTATCTTCACATGCAGGCTTTCAAAGGATCGCAATGTAAGAATTCTATAAAGCAATGTCTGATGATAAAGCTGGCGAGATATATGCAGATATGTTTTTTAAAAGAGACCCATTGATGTAAAATATTCGTCGTTCGAACTTTTTCTTTCATATATCAATCTTATCTTGTTTTTGTTGTTTTTGTTATTGTTGTGCTTGTTGTTGTTTTTGTTATTGTTGTTGTCGTTGTTGTTGCTTTTGTTTATTGTTGTTTTGTTATTGTTGTTATTGTTGTTTGTGTTATTGTTGTTGTATTTAGGGCATCTGTATCTTTCTAGTAGTACAGAAGCTCACCAACCTGTTCATTCTAATCAGAACGGTCGAAGCGGAACTTTCATCTAGCTAAATGAATACGGGTAATTCACAGTTTTTAATAGTTACTGATTAATTAATCAACTGTAATTATCTTCAGCGTCAGTAACTAAGGTTATAGATGCAGTGGCTGGTTTACCATCTCCTGACCCTTCCGGAATAAGAGACTTTTAGAACTATATAAAGGCTTAATACTTACTCATACTATATATAGCGACACCACACAAATACATTCATTGTTCAAGCTGGCCTTAGTTCATTGCCAATTATGAGTCAGGTTCTCAGTAGCTTCTTACTAACGTGAAACATTAAAAGTTTCTATTTACATTCAAAACTCTTTGAGATAATGAGGTAAAGGCGTTATATGGTTTTAACAAGGAGCATGAGGGGTTTATAGTGAATGTAATATGATTCACTGTCTTTATGTATGTATGTATGTATATATATATATATATATATATATATATATATATATATATATATATATATATATATATACATATATATATATATATAATATATATATTATGACATAATTTAGGAACAAAAAGGGATAATGCTTTTCAGAAATAATCAGGCGAACACAATTAACAGACTATGCATGTCTTGTTGCGTCTCCGTATGTGTATGTGTGGGTGTTTCTATGTGTATGGGCACGTGTGTGGGAGGGAGAGGGAGGCATTCTAACATGAAGGAAAAGTCTATATATATATATATATATATATATATATATTATATATATATATATATATATATATATATATATATATATATATATCATCATCATCAGCCTGAGTCAATCCACTGCAGGACGTAGGCTTCTCCCATTCTTTTCCAGTTTTTCCTGTCTTGCGATATTTGTTTCTAGTCTTGGCCCCCAAATTAAGCTATTTCGTCGCGTCATCATGTCATTGGTCTGGCTCTTGGCCCTTTTGTTATTTATAGTCCAGTCTGTTACTTTCTTTGTCCATCTGTCGTCTTGTCTCCGACATACATGCCCTGCCCATTGCCATTTCTTCTTTTTAATGCTCCCGAGTATATCTTCCACCTTCGTCTGTTCTCTGATCCACGTCGCCCTCTTCCGATATCTCAGGCTAATTCCCATCATCGATCTTTCCATCCCTCTCTGGGCGCTTATTAGTTTCCTCTCCAGTAACCTGGTTGTAGTCCATGTTTCTGACCCATAATTCATAAGTGGGGTACGTATTGGTTAAAGACTTTTCTTTTTAAGCACAATGGCAAGGAACCTCTTACTGTGCCTGCCTTCGGCAGGCACAGTAGTTGTTCTAGATATATATACAGTTGTCCTAGATATATATACTTGTCTACTACCTCTTGCGCTTTGCCTTGTTCAAGTATCTGTTCGGATGGGACTCTGCTGTTGAACATAACCTTAGTCTTTTTCTTGTTCATCTTTGTCCGACCTTTAGACTTTCTCTATTTAGATCGTTTATTAATTGCTGCATTTCATCTGCTGATTCACTAAGGAGAACAATATCGTCTGCAAACCATAGGTTGTTTAGGTATTCGTCTCTTATTTTGATACCCTTCCCTTCCCATTCTAGTTTCTTTAATATTTCCTTGAGGCAGGCTGTAAACAGCTTTGGTGAGATGGTGTCGCCCTGTCTAACGCCTTTTTTTAATTGGTATTTTATCGGTTTCCATGTGGAGCTTGATGGTTGCTGTCCCAACTTTGTATATTTCCAATATTTTACAATATACTTCCTCTACTCCTTGTTGTCGAATAGCACCTAATACTGCTGATATTTGTACAGAGTCAAATGCCTTTTCATAATCGATGAATGCCATACACAGGGGTTTCCTATATTCGTTTACTTTTTCTCTTATTTTGTGTGGATGTGATATGTTGTTGAGAATCCGCTGCGGAAGCCTGCCTGTTCTCTAGGCTGGCTAGAATCCAGACTGTCAGAGATGCGAGCTGTAATGACTTTCGTGAACAGTTTGTAAGTAACCGAAAGGAGGCTTATGGGTCGGTAATTTTTTAAATCCTTTTTATCGCTTTTTTTGTGTAACAAGATAATTGTTGCATTTTTCCAGGCTTTCAGAGTTTTTTTCCGCTGAGAAGACATTTGTTAAAAAGATTGGCTAGTTTCACTGTTGCAATTTCTCCTGCATCTAATATAAGGTCTATACAAATTCCGTCCGCCTGGTGTTTTCCCTCTCTTCATGCCTTTAAGTGCTCTTTTTATTTCTTCTTTTGTGATATTAGGTACGTCTCTAGTTACCGCGTTTGCTTCTATTTGTGGCTGTTCGTTTGAGTTGTATAGATCCCTGTAAAACTCTTCCACTACTTTGATGACTTCATTCTTGTTATATGTTACTTCTCCGTCTGGTTTCTTAATTGCATACATTTGATTTCTCCCTATTCCTAGTCTTTTAGCTGCTTTCATGCTGGTACCTGAAATCACTGCATCATTTATTATTTGAGTGTTGAATTTCCGTACATCTTCCCTCTTTTTTTAAGTTCAACAAATTCTATCTTGTCCCTGTTTGGCGATTTTTTTATGGCTCCACGTTTTTGCATAAGCTATTTAGTTTCTAACGAGAGCTTGCTGGAGCTTCGATTGTCGTTCTTGCCGCCTACTTTAAGTGCAGCTTCCTTTATTATGTCGTTGAAATGTTTATTAATTTGGTCGATGTTGAGATCTTCTTCGCAGAGAAGTGAAGATCTGCTTTGGATGTTTAGGCTAAATTCTGATGACCTGATCTTCAAGTTAGCTAAGTTTGGCTGTGGTTTACGTATTACTTTGTTCCTTTCCCTTCTGAGGTGTATTTTAATTTCGCTTCTCATCATTCTATGGTCGCTGCCAACATTTATTTTATTGATAACTTCTACAATTTTTATTATATCGCGCCTATTTGAAATTATGAAGTCAATTTCGTTTTTGACGTCAGAAGGCGACTTCCATGTCCACTTCCGTTCTAGTCTTTTTTCGAAGAATATATTCATGATATTGAGTGATCGAGCCTCTGCAAAGTCGACTAGCATTTGTCCCCTCTCGTTCCTAGTGCCTGTTCCATGGTTCCCTACTGCGGTTTCTCCCTCTGTCTTTATATATTTTGGCATTAAAATCTCTCATAATTATTGTGAAATGGGTTTTTATTCTCTCGCTGGGTAAATGAACATCTTCATAGAAGCTCTCTATTTCTTCATCACTGTGGCTGCAGGTTGGAGCATAGATTTGAATAATTTTTAAGTTGTACCTATTGTTTAGTTTTATTGTTACAGAAGCCACTCTTTCACTTACACTATAGAATTCTACGATGCTCTTTTCTAAGCGTTTGTGTATTAAGAACCTTACCCCTAATTCCTGTTTGCTACCCTGAGGTTTTCCTGTCCAATAGAGCACGTGTCCACCATTTATTAACTTCTGTTCTTCACCTAGTCTTCTAACTTCGCAGAGTCCTACTACATCCCATTTAATGGAAGAGTTCCTCCAGTAAAGCTAGTAAGTCGGATTCAGTTCTCATGGTCCTTATATTGTATGTACAAAGGGTCATCAACGTGGGGCGGCCTGTCTTTACCCGGATATTTTTAGCACCCCCTGCTCCGGAGCGATTCTGATCGCCGCCGTAACCAGGGGCTCCTTCGCCTCCGGGGAATGAGGGCCATTTCAGTGTTTGTATGTTCATGGTTTTTAAGTTAGGAGGTGGACAGCCGATTTACCTCCCACCTACTGGCTCATGTGCATTTTGGTGGGAGGGTAAGAAATTCAGCCGGAATGCCATTTATAAGTTCCCCCAGCAGGTTTGGTCCTACCTGGTGTGGACTTAGGAGCGGCAATGCACAGCCTGCTACACCACACCAAGGTATACTCCCGTGAGCTGGGCTTGAATATCAGAAGTGCATGTATGTG
>NW_020870458.1:114427-119427 GCF_003789085.1 Penaeus vannamei | reverse complement strand
GTGCAGAGGTATGCCTGAAGTAGTTCCAGGTTTAGGCCAATATCGAACAGAAACGGTCGTCGTCGCCGCAGCGTCCACAGCGCCACATCCTTGGCGTTTACACGAGCGTGTATCGTGCAGAGAAGCCCTTCGACTTCTTCTTGCCTCCGGCGAAGGCAACGTTCATCCCATTCCCGTCCGAAATAACGCTGCCCGACTTGTTGACAGCGCAGAAGAGGGAGCTGTTTTCGGGGACGTACTCGGCAGAGCCTGATTTGTCGACGGCGATGTAGGAGTTGACGCATTTCTTGTCCCGGAGGTTTATCGTCGTGAAGTCCAGTTGGATTCGCTTGCCGTTGGGAGCCTGCACACACGGAACCAAAGGAGGAGGTGAATTCACATCATGGGAATAAGAGGCTCCTAATCTTAAGAAGAGATGCTTATCTCTAATCATCTCACGCAAAGGGAAAATGTGCCAGACCGCTTACCTTAATCCACCACTCGCATACAGTATCCTTCTTATATTTCTTCGGGAATCTTGGGCTCCGGATGACGCCCGTCGCGTCGTCCTCCGTGAGCTCAATGACGCGATGGCAACTCGTCTTCTGCCACGTGATGCCGATGTCGAAGCCCACGTTCGTTTTCGAGGCATCGCTGACGAAGCTGATGTTTAGGTTCAAGTTGGGCACTGCGACGGCGCCTTTCTTGCTTCCGCAGAGCCTGGGAAGGGGAAAGGGAAGCAGGATGAGATGCCCGTTCATGAGTCATTACCTCAACAGGAGCTGCTAACAACTGGATTTTATTTAGATATTATCTTCGTATTCTTTTGCTCAAAATACAATAAATAAATGATTTCTATTTTCTTCCTTTCCTTTCTGCTCCATATTAATCCCTATTCGTACACTGATGATTACCCGTTTGCCTACCTTTTTGCTTTCCTGCTACCTAATCCTGAATGATCAAAGTTGCAAGAAAAAGGGTTTTAAAAATCACTTGTTTATCGTTAGAGTAAAATCTTAGTTCAGGTCTTACTTGAGGGTCCTGTTGTAAGGAATCTGAATGCCAACAAAGTCGACGCATCTCCTGCGCTTCTTCCACTGCAGTTGGAAGGTGTTGAGCTTGAAGGTGGTCATGTATGGCGATCCCTGCAAGGGAAATGGCGTCAGCCGGTGCTCTTAGATCCAAAACGGGTCACCTACGACCGATATAGTCATTAAGGAGGCAAAAAACAAACACTTGGCCAATCGAAATTCTTACGGCGCTTCCAACAAGTCCGCAGTGGAAATTGTTTGGATAGTTTTTAGAGCCGAAGTACGGTGAGCGCCAAGCCACTCCTGTGGCAGTCGAGTCTAGGGAACAGCGTGGAGAAGATGGTGGAGCGGTCGTTGCCTCAGTCGGTGGTAGCTCGGTAGTTGGCGGCTGAGTGGTTGGTGGCTGTGTAGTGGGCGGCTGAGTGGTTGGTGGCTGTGTAGTGGGCGGCTGAGTGGTTGGTGGCTGTGTAGTGGGGCTGAGTGGTTGGTGGCGCGGCTGAGTGGTTGGTGGCTGTGTAGTGGGCGGCTGAGTGGTTGGTGGCTCGCAGTTGGGATCATCTACAAAGGTGACATCCGCTGACCAACCAGACTCGGTGTTGGACCTCGTGTAGAACATGATGATGATCTCGTTGGTGGTCGACGTGATCGAGGTGCCCGGGGCGATGTCGGTCCCGCAGTAGCTGTCGACGGATATATTATGAAAGTGGACATTCTCAGGATAGTGATAAAGATGGCTGCCATCCTAGCAGAATATTACATGGAAACGTGGGAAATTATTTGTCCTGGACTGCAAGGCCAAACAGAACTTACAAGTTGCCATCGTAGCGGTTGTTGGTTCGAATCTCTAGTTTGTCCCACCCCGCGGAGCAGGAAGCCAGCCTGAAGGCGGTGAAGGTGACTTTGGCCAGCTTACACTCGGGCGCCACGACCCACTTGGCGCAGGTCAGCCCTGTGCGAAGCGGCCGGGAAGAGAAGTAGGAAAATGGATGCTGAGTCCTGGGAAACTCCCACTGTGATCTTGTCAATACATGTGTGTAAACATATATATATATATATATATATATATATATATATATATATATATATATATATATATATATATATATATATATATATATGTATGTATATGTATATGTTTACATTTTTTTGTATATGTGTATGTTTATACACATTTGTGTGTATATGCATACATATATGTGTTTTTTATATGCCTATGTTTGTATATGTGTATGTGCTGGTCGTGTTTATGTGTATATATGTATGTATATATTTATATACATATGCGTGTATGTATAATTGTCTATATATATATTGTATAGAAGCATATGTGTGCATGTGTGTCTGTGTGTGTGTTAATGTGTGTGCATATATATAGATAGATAGATATAGGTATGTATGTATATTTATATGTATATATGTATACATATATATATGTGTATACACTAAAACACATATGTGTGTCTGTATTATATATGTGTATATATATGTATATATATTGTGTTTGCATAAATATATGTAAATGTATGTGTGTAATAAATATACATATGTATATATGTGTGTGGGTGTGTATGCATACGAATATATACATATATCCATATATATGTACATATATATAGAGAGAGATAGGTTTGTCTGTATGTATAAATGTGTATAAATGTATATATTATATGTGTATATATATTTATGCTTATAATATATATATATATATATAATATATATATATATATATATATATATATATATATATATATATATATATTGTATATATATATATATATATATAATATATATATATATATATATATATATATATATGCAATTATTTTTTCTATCAAGATTCAAAACTAAAAAAGAAAAAAAAATCAAACAAACCCCTAATACCTACCATAGGGATAGTTGCTCGGGTAGTTGGGCGAGGTGACCGTAGTAGGGCTGGTGATCTTCAGACTGCAGTCACCGCGCTGTGAAGCTAAAAAAGAAAAAGATACATTAGAGAAAATATCATTTTAGATTTATGTGTTAGTGTTATATTGTTGATGGATTATATTCTTACCAAAGTAATCCTGCTCAAGGGTTTCACACGAGGACCCGGATGTTCCTGGCGGACACACGCAAGCGCAATTTTTGCCATAGTAACCGCCGTTCTCGCAGGGGTCGCTGCTGATTCCGCACTTCCCCATCCACTTGTCTGTCCCGCGAAGGAAAACAAGAGAAAATCCTAAATCATTTCTATCCTTTCACCGTTTTATTCAGCGCCAGCAATTGGAAACCAAACCGACGAAAAGCGCAAAGGAGAAGCACTGACCGATGCAGCCGTACATGAGGTTGGCGAGGTGCTTGTCCCGGTGCGAGAGGCCCTCACGCTGACCGATCAGCTCCTGGTTGCGCGGATCCACTGTGGCGATGGTCAGGTGGCCGTTGTTGCTGAATCCCTGACGGAGGAACAGCCACCGGTTAAAGGGACCTTTTCTCCCGATCAAGGCGAGTTGTCTGTACTTTGCAGAGATGAAAGTTCAGTACAAAAGTGTTCAATTAAACTTACAAATCCGCTGTAGTGCATGTCACTCGTGTAATCGTAAGCGACGCCCTTGTCGTCCACGAGGGAGTCCGACTTCTTTTCGAAGTTCCTTTCTTTTCCATCCTTAATGTTCTCCTCGTTGATATGAACGTGCAAGTCGCGCTCTGGGCGGGACTGCTCATGGTAGAAGCCCATGGCGTGGCCGATCTCGTGGGCGACGGTGCCGAGCTGGGGAAGGAAAGGCAACATGGCGTACCACGCTTAGAGATTCGTGTTTACATTAGAGCTACAATTCAGACAATCCAGCCGCACCGCTGACTCACAGGGGCTGCCAGTAATGCCACTCTACCGAGGCTAAATCCGCACATTCGACTAACATATGATACGCTTCACAGCGCACAAACTCACGGAAGTACACCCACTGCTGATGAGAACGTCTTGGCCGGTAGAAAACGTGGCCAGATACCCAACGTATGACGCGCAGCCAGTCTTTTTCTTGAACCTGAGGTGAGGTTGGTTGACGTTGGTGGTCAGCTCGAAGTTGATGCAGGTGTGCTGCTCCCAGTGCGCGATGCCGGCCCTGACCGCATCCTGGTCCACTTCATCTGAGATGGAAATTCCTTGCTTAGGCCACGCCAAATTTATTTGTCGCTTCTCTTCATTCGCCTCTTCATTTCTTCTTTTTTTCATTTTGAAAAAACGCCGGACCAGAAACCACTAACAGGTTTTGCTTTCGCAAACCTGTAAATATTGCATCTATCACAGGCACATGCTGTCGGAAACCAATCAGAGAGCTTCTTTGTAGTCACAGCGGAAAGGGAGATTTAAGCAGATGTTGTTTTATGGGTTTTTGGGTTTTCGGTCCGGGGTTTCTTTTTTTTTTTTTCTTTTTTTTTGTCACTGGCTTCTTAAACTTTCGATTGAAGTCATACAGCAAAAAATACAATGATAGTAAATAGCCATGAAAAGCTGAAAATGTGAATAATCCTGTTATTCTGTAAGCCCTACATCACCTGAGCTTTTTTTTTTTTTTTTTTTTCTTGTCGTGTAGCTCTATTTTTTTTTTTTTTTCTGAAAAAATCAAGAAGCAACAAATAAAATTGGTGTGGCCTTAACATCTCCCTCTCTCCCTCCTCCCACCCTCTACTGACCGTCTGCGAAGCGGTAAGGCACGCGCGGGAACCCGTCTCCGGCCTCCGGCCACCGGTAGGTCTCGGAGGCCAAGCCCTTCCTCAGCACCATGGCCCTGCGCTGCGCCTCCGTCAGTATGATGTCCTTCTGGAACAGCTCGCCGGTCTCGATTCGGTCCGGGTTGGTCTCCTCGAAGGGCAAGGGCTGTGGGTGCAAGGGCGTGAGTCGCGTGTCTTGCGTCTGGGCTTCGTTCGCTTCTGTGCTTGTGCGAACACGCGTTCCCGCATGCGACACCTTGTGACACGTTCACGTATCTTTCATTTTATGAGCACAAAGCCTCT
>NW_020870458.1:84427-89427 GCF_003789085.1 Penaeus vannamei | reverse complement strand
TTTCTTCTTTTTTCCTGCTGGTTGTTGCCACTGTTAGTTTTGTGGCCGTTAGTTTTTGTTGTCATTATAAACATACATACTGCGTTATTTTAAAGAAATATGATGCATATACGGATGTTCTAAAATATCAGCTTAGGCTTATATTGACTCATTCTATCTAATCTATCAATAAGAAAAATATATATGATGGTTGTATAGATCCTCCGTAACACAAGATCAAGACGGAAATTAGTCAGACGGAAACGGTCTTCAGGCCTATACACTAGCACTTTTTCGACATTTTTTGCATTTCCGAATGAACACCGTATGAAAATCACGTGAACAAACATGGCGCTATCGAAGTGAGGTCCCGGGAATCACACGGACATTCTCATACATATTACGTTATTTTATATGATGATGATGCATATTGTGTATACGAATGTTTTAAGATATTAGCTTATGTTTACATTCACTCATCTCGTCTGAGAGGTGTTCCTTTTGCAAACGATACTTGCGGAAAGCCTCAAATTCAGACGGAAACGCAAGAATTGACGGAAAAAGTGCTAGTGTGATAAGGCCTTAAAGGAGGTGGTCCACACGCTTGCAGAAAGGTCAAGGCAGAGATCAAGAGAAAGGTCAAGACTTGAAGTCAGAGGAAATTTTAGTCACCGTTGAGATACCATCGTTCATTGCAAAAGATCGGTGGGCCTGATAATAATGATGATTATGATGATTATAATAACGATGGCAGTAGTAATGGTGATGATAACAGTATTGAATAATATCAATAATGCCGATGATAATAACAATGCAATGATATTCAGAGTGAAAATAATAATGCAATAGCATTGATAGTGAAAATAGTAATGCAATAAGATTGGTAGTGAGACTAATGAAAATTATATTAACAATGAAAATGAGAATAATAATGATAAGGATAATTATCATGATAATAATAAATGATGACTATAATTATGATGATAACAATAATAATGTTTATCAGTGTTATTACTACAATTCTCACAATGATAATGAAAATGATAATTGTTATTATCACTATTATCACCATCTTCCTTTGTCTCTTCCCCAATCTTCCTCTCTTTGTCTTGCATACTATCCCTTCTGCTTTTATTTCCTTTCATCCTTCTTCCCCTTCTGCTTCCCCGTCTCTGTATTTCCTGCTCGTCATCCCTTCTTCTTTCTCATTTACTCCCTCTCTCTCTCCCTCTCTTTCATCCCCTTTCTTTCTCCTCTCCTCCCCTTTACTCCTCTTCCGGTTTCTCATATCTGCTCTCCCTCTTTCCTTCTCTCCCTCCTTCCACCTCCTTGTCTCCCTTCCTTCCTCCTTCTCTCTCTTTCTCTCCCTGCCCTACCTCTCTCGCTCTTCTTCTTTTCCATCCTTCCCTCTCTTTCCTTCCTCCATCTATCTCCTCCCTACCTACCTCTGTCTCTCCTTCCACCTCCTTGTCTCCATTCCTCCCTCTCTCTCTTCCTCCTTTCCCTCCCTCTCTCCCTCTCTCTTTTCCTTTCCCTAACTCTTTTCCTCTTTATCTCCCTCCCTTCGCTCCCTCCCTCCCTTCCTCCCTCTCTCCCACCTTCCACCTCCTTGTCTCCCACCCTCCCTTCCTCCCTCCTTCTCTCCCTCTCTCCCCTCCACCTCGAAGACGAGCAAGGGAAGTCCCCGTAGCTAATCCATCCCCCGAGCTCGCAAAAGCAGCGAACGTGAGGCGCAGAACCAAGAGAAAAACCTGCTAAATAAAAGAGCTTCGAGAAGTGCCAAAGGTACAGTAAAGTGCCCGATGAATAGCTCGTAAAAGGGACCTAAATTGGCGACATAAAGGCGTCTTAAGGTAAGAGTGTTGGGTATTGCGAGAAGGAGGAAATGTGCAAGGGCGGGAGAGAGCTACTTGTGTACCGAATTGTGAAGATCAAAGACAAAGAAATGATAAGAGGATAGTGAACTGTATTGTGGAAACAAAAATAGCGAATAGTAAGATACGTACACAGTAATTTAACGCTAGCGTACTGTGTGTTTTGTGAAAGATAAATAAAAATGAATGAATAGAAAAGAGAGAGAGAAATAAAACTATGTCGATATTCGTATCCTGTAAACTTGTTTGAAACAGCCTGCATAAATCCCTGAAATGCGACTATGTAAAAGGGCTTTTGTGCTTAAGGCGAAAATTTTAAGGAGAGCGCTAACACTTTTCTTTCGTCTTGGTGCAAAAGAAAGCACCTAAATTGGGGACATTTTGTGTTTTCTTCTCGTCATCAAAAGGCTTTAGAGGAAGTGAATGCAGCGTCACCTTGGCCATGGGATATTCATGCTAAGCGGACGCTCCTTTTGCTCACAGACGCTTCAAAGTTCCTAAATGCGTCAGCGCGCAAGTTAGAGAGAAAGAGAGAGTAGAGAAGAGAGAGAGAGAGAGAGATAGAGAGAGAGAAAAAAAGAGAAATGTGTGTAAGAGAAAGAGAGAGAGATCAACAATTCAACAATTAATATATGTAAAAGTGTATATGCTTCCACACATGCATTAACTAACCATACTCTTTACATTTTACTCACAGAGATAATAATAAGAAAAAGATAAAAGAGAAAAAAAATATTCCACTTCATGACTAATTAATACTTATTCTAGCCACTGAAAATTAAAGCAAATGGAACTTCCAATTTTTTCCACTCTCTCTCTCTCACTTTCTTTTTATCCTTTCCATCTTATTTTTTCCTTCCTTTCTTTCTAAAATGGAAAAGAATGGAACCTTCTTTTTTAGTCTTTTTTTCTCTCTCTCTCTCTTTGTTTTTATTCTTTTTTCCTTCCTTTCTTTCTAAAATGGAAAAGAATAGAACTTTCTTTTTTCTCCTCTTTTCTCTCTCCTTTTTTCTCTCCCCTTCTCTCGGAATGGAGAGGGTCCAGAAATCAATGAAATAAAAGCAGACGTAAAAGAACGAAGGGTTAAATGACGGAAACTGGAATTCGATCTCCGAGCAATTTGATTATCGTATTCATGACATGATCCGGGAAACTAAAAAATGGGGGATAAAAGAAATGGGAAAGTGGAGGCGGAAGAGGAATGATAAAAACGGGAAAGATAGCGGAAGATAAGATAATGGTGATAATAAAAAAAATGATGATGATGATGATGATGATAATCAAAGAGATGGTTATAGTTGGAATAATAATAGTTATAATGATGATAATTATAGTTGTGATAATGATAATAACAATCATTATTATTATCATTATCATTATTATTATTTTGATTATTAATAATCATTATCATTATCATCATCATCACTATTATCATGATCAATATCATCATTACCATCATCATTATTAATATTATTATTATCGTTATCATCATTATTATAATTATTGTTATTATTATTATTATCATCATCAGTATTATCATAATGATAATCAAAATCAAAATGATAGTAATAATGATAAGGATAAAGATAATTATAATGATAATGATAACAATGAATGATAGCAATAAAAATCATAACAATAATACTACTACTAATAAAGACATCAATAATAATAATAATGATAACAATAATAATGACTCAGAGAGCGCCAAACCAAGGCAGTTGGGTCACTGATACAATAAAAAAAAATATTCACACAAAGAATTACACTGAAATCACTTCTTTTCAAGTACACTGAAGACCTCCTGAAAGATAACCTCCTTGGCGGTGGTAATAAAGGTAATGATAATAAGGATACTTACCCCTATTGCCAACGCACTGGTAACTGATCCAATCCTTTTAAAACAATCCTGGATCCAATCCCATGATTCGAATCACCAACAAAATATAATGGCATCTGATGTGGAATTCATGATGAACAGATTGCAACAGGAACAACAAAGGGAAGGACAAGAAGACACACGAATATGGGGATATTTGTTTGTTTTCTTGTCCTTCCCTTCGTTGTTCCTGTTGCAATGGCATCTAAGTTGGGCCGCACCTCTGGCAAAACTTTGTTCATAACTTAATGAGTTATCCTGCTAGCCAACCAGCGCTACCATAAAAGTGATGACAATATTGATAATGATGATGGTGATTATAATGGTAAGGAAAGTGATATCAATGATAATGATAACAACGATTAGGATATGATAATAATGATAACAATAATAATAACAATAATGATAATAATGATGATGAAAACATAATGATTGTGATGATGACGAAAACAATAATGACAATGATAACAGTGGTTATAATGGTAATGAAAATAAGACCAATGATAATGGTGATAATAATAACGATGATAATAATGACGATAACAATAATATAATGTTAATAACAATAATAATGATAATGATAATTATGATGACAAAGATAATGACAATGATATTACTAATTATAGTAATGATAATTATGACTATAATGATCACAATGATAAAAATGATATTGATAAAAGTGATGACAATGACAGTGATTATAATATTAGTAGTAAAAATGATAATAATAATGATAATAGCAATGATGATAAGAATAATAACAATAATACTAAAAACAAAAACAATAATAATAATGATAATGTTAAAGATGGTTACAAAAATGGTATTGATGGTCATAACATTCATGATAATGATGATGATAATAGTAATATGACAAAAAATATCATAATAATGATAGTAATGACAGTGATATTAATAATGATGATAAAAGTACTACTAATAATGATAACAGTATTAATGATATCATTATTAACAATAGCAATAATGATAATCATATTAATGATAAAAATAATAATGATTGCAATAATAATGATAAAGATAATAATAACAATGATAATGATAATGATATCGATGAAACTAATATTGGTGATAATTGCAATGATAACAATGATACTACTACTACTACTATTATGATCTCTCTTTCTTGTTATTATGATGATAATGATGATGATGATAACAATGATGAGGATAGTAATAGTAATGATGATGATAGTAATGATAACAAAAATAACAAAACTATGAACAGTGATAACAACAATATTAAATAT
>NW_020870458.1:76927-79427 GCF_003789085.1 Penaeus vannamei | reverse complement strand
ACATACACCGCATGAAAATACATGCACAAACACACACGCACATGCACACACCACAAGAAAATAAATGCACACACACACATACACACACCACAAGAAAATACATGCACACACACACACGCACTCTCTCTTACCCACACCTGTATATACTATTTGATGATATATACTATTTTACTCCTACCTCTCTCTGTCCCTCTAATCACTGTTTCCATGAACTAATGTAAAGCAAATCCGTCATCTTTTCCCGTAATACTAAATCTTTAAAACAAATAATGGTCGGATATTGTTTTACGTTTTTTTGCCATTATGAATTCAAAAAGTTCATGTTGAATGGGTTTTGCAGTTCGTCTGTTTTCCATTCTATTGTTATGTAGTTTATATTCATTAACTTTTCTCTCGTTGCTGTAGATCTACCTTGAATATTGTGGGATTTATCTTTGTTTTTCATTCAGATCATCTTTCGTCAAAACAAAGGATGTGAACAGATAGAAACATAAAGATTATGAGGGAAAAGATGTATACGGGAAACAGTAAAAGTGGGAAACAATGGACGTTTTTAAAAGAACGACGAAAAATGGGGAAAATTATGGTTTTATAATATTGGTTAGAGTAATATCTATTCCCGTCTCCTCTCTCAGTCTCTTTCTCTTTCTCTCTTTTTCCTTCTCTCTCTCTCTCTCTCTCTCTCTCTCTCTCTCTCTCTCTCTCTCTCTCTCTCTCTCTCTCTCTCTCTCTCTCTCTCTCTCTCTCTCTCTCTCTCTCTCTCTCTCTCTCTCTCTCTCTCTCTCTCTCTCTCTCTCTCTCTCTCGTTCTTCTGTCCCAATTATCGACCTCGCCGTCTAATCCTCCAAGTAACTAACCATCTTATCCTTATTCCATCTTTATATCTTATTTTCTCATTCTTCTCTGTTATTTATAAGCTTCCTAACTTCTCATCGTCTGCAAAATAAACGCGCACTGGCAACCTCAGTCCTAATCTTATTCATTTTTTCTCTATCATCTTTCCTTTCATTCTCACCCTCTTCTCTCCTAATTACTGATATCATTTTCGCCTTATTCCCCTATTTCTATATTTATTGCCTCCTTTATTTTTTATTTCTTTCTTTACTATTCTTTTCTGCCATTTATCGACCTCCTTATTGTCCTATCTCACATACGAGAGATTAACCTTATACCTATGTCCTCTTTATCACCCTTCTTTCAAGCCTCATCATTACCATATTCCCTCATCCCTTTTCCCTCTCCTCGTTATCTCCTTTCTCACTCTCCTCTGCCATCGACCTCATTATTGTCATATCCTACACCTTGTGCCTATGTCCCCTTTATCATCCTTCTTTCAAGCCTCATCATTATCATATTCCCACATCCCTTCCCCTTCTCCCTCCGTTATCACCTTTCTCACTCTCCTCTGCCATTTATCGACCTCCTTATCGTCTTATCCTCCCTCCTTCCACACCCCAACTTCACCCAAGAGTAAACACGCGTTGGCAACCCTCAGAACTAAGATGCCGGAATGTGCTTGAGGTTGTTTCATTTCACGTGTCATTTAACGGGGAAATGACCTCGCGTTGCTTAATGCCTCTTCGTCCGAGTGTTCGAGCTAATGGAAAGCCTTTAGTTGTGTTCACTGTTCCGTTCGCGGGTATATTTGTTCTTCATAAAATTGGGTTTAGTCGTTGGGTCCGTTATGCTCTCTCTCTCGCGGTTGATTTGAAATCGTCGTGTTCGTTTCGCTGGTTTTCCATCACGTGTTCGCTTCTTTCTTTTTTTGGTCTGATTTGGTTCGTGGGATTGAACACCTTGATTTACGGTTGACTATTGCGAAATCTAATCTTGTTCTTCCGCATTTCGCTTGGTATGTGCGGTTGCGGTAGCCATTTCGTTATCGTAAAGCGCTGTTATTTGGAGAGAGAGAGAGAGAGAGAGAGAGAGAGAGAGAGAGAGAGAGAGAGAGAGAGAGAGAGAGAGAGAGAGAGAGAGAGAGAGAGAGAGAGAGAGAGAAAGCGAGAGAGAGAGAGAGAGACTGAGAGAAAGAGAAAGACAGAGAGACTGAGAGAGGAGGTTTAAACGAGTATGTGCCGTGAAGCGAATGCAGAATACATGAGCTGAGAAAAATAAGGAAGAGGACACACACACACATTAGTACATGATATCATTGATACCTGAAAACCCACAAAGTATATCAAAATTTCATAATTAAGAAAGCTTCAGTGCCCGGGAAGAATTACGTGCAAAGTTCCTTTACCCTTTTCCGTAGATCAAGATAAGAAAGGATTTGTACCAGTAATTACACAAGAGAGACCAAGAAGAACCTCATGAATAGGTTCTAATTCTGCATAATGTTTAATTAGCTCTAGGGTCGCTGCAAATTATATGAAAATAATTTGACAAAGCAGAACTGGTCACGGAATTGAAAATCATCAGCGACTTTTCGGTCAGTCGATTATTCATGCTAAAGAGCGGTCAGATGCTACTAAAATATAAGTCATATGATTTATAAAAA
>NW_020870458.1:66927-71927 GCF_003789085.1 Penaeus vannamei | reverse complement strand
CGATCTGGTCGCGACAAATGAATGGGCTTTTAAACGTGAGCAGCTGAGAGAGAGAGGGATAGATAGATCGATCGGTCGATATATAGATATAAAAATGTGATATATATATATATATATATATATATATATATATATATATATATATATATAATATATATATATATATATATATATATATATATATATATATATATATATATATATATGTATGTATATATATATATATATATATACATATACATATATACTATATATATATATATATATATATATATATATATATATATATATATATATATATATATATATATATATGTACATAGAGATACAAAAAGACATAGAGTGAAAGAGAGTGGAAGAAAGGAAGGGAAGGAGGGAGGACATACGGACGTCTGCCAGATTTAGTACATCAATGATGTTAAGCTTGCTTAGGTATTTTTGACATAGCTGATCTAATAGCTTTACAAACTTCAGATGCCTTTCTTTATTGCAGTGGCCACTTGAACTCTTCCCGGATGTGTACAGAAGTTTGATTTATCTAATTATTCATCTATTTATGATAAAGGCGTCCTAGATACAAAATGAATATGTTTGAGCAGCTAGAGCTTAAAGCAGATGCATAAAACACACGAATAATAACACACAGAAGAAGGTTGATTTCCATAATGAAAAATATCTCTATGGCAAGGTTCGGGTTATTAGTATGCATGCAGCAGTGGAGCTAGATAAAGAAATATACTGTATACAATACGACGTTAGATTGGTATTCCACCAAAGTCTTGTTATTCGGGGGCCGGAGGAGAGTAACAACCTTATCATTCTTGGAATTAGAGGGAAGGGGACGATGCATCCAAGCGTGGGGAGTGTGGACAGCGGCCGCCATATTACTGTACCAGAGGCTGTATCCCCTTTGCTGGTCTGATCCGCAAAATAGAAAAAAAAAAGAGGAAAGCTTGTTTAGGTGACGTCAAGGTCAGTGAGTCATTCATCAGCGACATATCTATACGTGTGGGTGTGTTGACATGCTAGAAAACAAAAACAAAAATAAAGTATTGTAATATCTGTGACTGCTTTCTCTTCAGTGTCCACACGTGTCTGGTAGTGTATAATATCTGCAGATATTGATTGTACTGTTCATGACTAGTTCATATCATTTAACCAAGATATTAAATTTTAAACGCTGCTGTGCATTGCTTTCACAGATTATGTGTATATGTAAAAGGCCTTTTAATCCAACGAAACAATCTGCTGGAAGAAAAAAAAACGTTTTTCCGCAAACGAGAGGTATACCAACTTGGCGACCTGGCTAGCGATTTGCCACACCGATCTGCACTTTCCCCTGGATAGGTGGACGTGAAAAGAATACTTCCAACGTATGTTACTACGTGTAAAAGGCGACTACAGGAACCCCTACCAACCCGCTCTCGGCCAGTGTGGTAGGGTATGGCCCACCCTCCCCCCCCCCTTATGATACACGTCTCAAGCAACCTTAAGGCCGATCCTGGCGAGTCAGCGAGTTTCAAAGCATTGGTACCGCAAGACTGGAGACAGAACGACGTGGAAAAAGTCTGGGAAAGGCCTATATTCAGCAACGGATTTAAAAGAGGACGCTTGGAGATTTGCACTTACATTATGGGCACGGACACCCCCCCCCCCTCCCGGTGTTCTGATTATTCCTTCCGCTTTTGGCAGATCATTTCTATCGAAACGAAATATCAATAACAGCGCGACGAGGAGAAGAGCGGGGAAACAGACGACTGTGCTTCCCTTCCCTTCCCTTCGTTGTTTGTTTACAACTTTTTCAGCCTGAATGTCCCACTTTATGGGATGATATTATTATCCAAAAGTTCACTGGGTATGGTTTATTTTTCCAATGCATAAACCCGTATGAAGCACTCATTGTATATTGATGTTTTTGAAGGAGAGAGAGAAAGAGGGATAGGAGAGGGAGAGACACAGAGAGAGAGACAGACAAACAGACAAGCAGACAGAAAGGGTGGAAGAGGGAGAGGCAGAAGGAAAATAGCGAGAGAAAGAGGGGGGAGCAGACATGCAGGGAGGAAGAGAGAGAGAAGGGGATGGGGAGAAGGAAAGGGAAAGAGAGAGGGAGGGAGAGGAAGAGGGAAAGGCTGAGACAGACAGAGAAAGAGAGAGAATGCATATATGAAAATACATATACATCGCAAATGTCCGTATCTTTCTGTCTGTCTACCCACTACCTGCGCGTCTCCTTCCTTTATCCCTCTCATAATAGGAACTAATCAACGAGAAGCAATCAATCTTCCTCCTTTATGTTCTTCTCCCTGCACATTATCGTTAAGTATGGAAGGGGAAGTGGAAACAAAGGGTAATCAAAACAAAAATAAAAGCCATGAATTACAGACGCAATCCCATAATCATATCGAGCGGAGGGAGCTTAATTCAGATGGATCAAATCGTCATTAGAGGGATCTCAATCCTTCCATTTCGATTCCGATTCCAAGCTGAATGGTCTTCTTTGCTCCTCCATGAAAGTAGGGATTCCGATATTTATTCAGATGTGTTGAATAAACTGCATTGTTCAGACCGTAATTGCATGATACGTCTAACCTTTCAGAGAGAAGGGAAATGATGGATTTATTGATATAAAACTTGAATGGGTTATTAATATGCAAATAGGAGATAACAGAGATAACCGCGATGAACGTTTTATTGCCCTTATGCATAAATACCTTCTCCTTTATACCCAAATGCAAATATGCAACCCATTAAAATCCCATATCCTCCCCAGCTGACCGACCATCACACACGACCCTCCGATACTAAACTCCCTCTCCTCCCTTCCCTCTCCGCTCCTCCTCCTCCTCCATCCCACCTCCCCCGAACCCCCCGCTCCCCGCCCGCCCACTCGCCCGCTCCCCCCGCCCATTGGCATGCAGGGTGTGCGTCAGGTCCGGTCTGAGAGCCCTCGCAAGCGACATTACAATCTTCTTCGTCGTCTTGTCACTGCGTCCCTCAGCCCCAGATCTCTCTCTCAAGGAACCATAACGGCTGTCCATCTGTCCCAGCCAAAGCCCCGGGGGAGACGCCAGCCTCCGCTCCTCCTGAATACGTAAAGCTCCTGGAGGAACGGCGGAGGGAGCGACCTTGCATTATCTATTAGGCGCAGCGGGGAAACCTGGCTGCGGCTTGCGGTCTGCCTGGGAGATATGACGCCTGAAATAGAATCGTATTAAGGGATACGGGATTTTTTTTCTTTCTTGATAACTAGATTTTTATGCCGATATTAGATTTGTTATTAATATCAAATACGTTTTTATATCTGCACTGGATTCGAACATATGAAATTATGCAATTGCGTCTTTTTGCATATACATGTAAAGTTAGTAAACAGTTCTAATATATTTTGAGTGATGTTCACCTCAAATATATTTTTTTCTTTCCTCTAACACTATGCATATTTTCTTATTTTTTCACATCATCACGTTTATCATTATAATCGGTATTACCATGATCATTTGTGCCATTACTCTTGTTATGGTTATCATTATCACCATTGATATTATTATTGATATTATCATTATTACCATTATCATTATTTTCATTATAAATAATGATAACTGTTACTGTTAATATCATTGTTATCATTACTATTATCATGGTAATCACTATCATTATCATTATTACCATTATCATTATCATCATATTATTCATTATCGCCATTATTATATCATCATCATCATTATTGTTATATCATCATCGTCTATATATTATATTATCATCATTATCATCATTATCATTATTATCATTATCATCATTCATTATCATTCATTATCATCATATCATCATTATCATTATTATGCCATTGTATTATTTATTAGCATTTATTATTTATTATATTATTGCTTCATATCATTATTATCATCATTACTTTTATGATTATTATCATTATTGCTAGAATTATTTTGTTATATATTGTTATTCATTGTTGCTGCATCATTATTAGCATTATTAGCATTATGATTATTATAATTATTGTTATTATTAGCATTATTATAATTACCATCATTATAGATATTGTCATCATTAATATTATCATTAGTATTTTCATTATCATTATTATCATTATCATTAACATTGTTATCATCATTACCTATCATCATCATCATTATTATCATTACTATTATCTCATCGCTAATATCATTCTTACTCTCATTATCTATTTTCAGTAATTACGCTGTTTCGTCTCTAGTTGTCTCATTACAATAATCATTTTAACATGCCTCTGCTAGTGGCAGTAGCAACTATAGTTGTAGTAATATTTACAGTCTTAATAGTTATGTTAACATTGCAATGACTTAACGATAAATCTATTATCAACATTGGTATCATCGTTGATATCATTATTATTATCATAATGATCAGTATTTTGATCCCCATCAGTATTTATATCTTGTAAATCTCGTGATGCTATTATGGCAATGTTAATGAAAATAATATTGATACTAATAATAATTTTGACAGCTGAAACAAAAGATAATGACAATAACTACAGATACAAAATGAATAACAAAAAGTTATTTATCATAGTCATGATTACACTGATACTGCTGATAATGAAGTTGATGGTGATGATGGTGGTAACTGAATGTCAATAGTGATGATGATGACGTAAATAAAAGTATTAATCCTGAGTGACGGCGTTACAAACATGACAGCAATGATGATAACAATACATTTCTTATATATAACAGAAAGAAAATAACATACCAACGACGGTAATAATCGTTTTGATTATGCGTGTCACCAATCTTTGATAATAATAAAATAAAGATAATCATCATTATCATTATTTCATTTTTCTACACATTCAAATTTCGAGTAGTTTGGGAACGACATCGCGACGAGAAACAGAGAAGCACAACCAGTCGAGATAAGCCACAGAAAGACAAGACCCGAGATGTACGAGTGGAAAAGAGGCCGTTTCCTACTCGGGAATCGGGCGAGTGAGCGAGTGAGAG
>NW_020870458.1:56927-59427 GCF_003789085.1 Penaeus vannamei | reverse complement strand
ATTCTTTGGAAATATAATGTATACGTGCGAACGTATATCTGTATGTAAAACAAATGACTGAGCGCCTTTCTCACTACGTCAGATGTAATAATCTGAGTTGTGACAGTTCTTTGCAGTCCGTCGATACTTAATAAGCTTTACAGATGGTTTAACGATTAACCTATAAACTTAACACGGAGCGAAGCTGGGGGACTAAGCATAGGTTCGCTTCTCCCTCAGTAACATTCAATTAAAGTCGCTATAATCTCTTTATAATTATAATTTAGTTTAATTCCATTTGTTACGATGGATGTTCTTTGCTTTGACATGCTGTCTGTTTATTTTGCTTATTTTTTCGCAGCTCTTAGTTATGGGATGCGTGATGGGCTGTAAAGGATCTGTTCGCGTATACTAGCAAAGGTACGGTACCGCTGGTCTAAAATGTATTCAAACTTCTCGGGTAGCCGGTATAATATCTTGGTTTTATTTTCTGCCTCAACACAGGCTGGTATTCATGAATATCTCATAAGCCACCGCAAATACATTAGTCGATGTAGTCTGCTGCAGCTTTGTGCATATTTACACGTAGTTAGTCAAAGAAACTAAAGAAGAAATGAAGAAAAGTCTTGAAGTACTTGCTATTTCACACATTACTCTTTGCACTTCAGACTTCAAAGGGTAGATACATCTACTCACACTCTCATACACTCACACTCACACTCCCGTCCACTGTTGCACACAGACAGAGAGGCAAACACACACATACACATGCATACACACACACACACACACACTCACACACATACACACACACGCACACAGACACACACACATACACACACACACATATATATGTGTGTGTGTGTGTGTGTGCATGTATGTATGTATATATAAACACGAACGCATACACAAATATGAAGAAACAAACGCAACACATACTGTCCTCTCACACAAACAAACACACATACATTACCCCCCTTCCACAAACAAACACACGCACCTTCATACAAAGAGACGTACACTACCCCCTTCCACACACAAATAAACACGCCCACACACACACACACAAACACCCGAAACCCAAAGCGGCTCAGATTCACAAACTTGCTAATACAGTCATGATTTAATTTCAACTTTGACTGTTACGAAACTCTTTTGTGTCTCTAAATTAAAATTTTTGGCGTTGATGGAAATATAGAAATTAATATTCGCCCCTCCCTGAGATTAAATGGAAATTTTAATTAAAAGTCCCTCACATGCACTGCTTTTACATTAACAGAGTTCCATTGTCAAAATGAAATTCTGATATTAAAATGGAAATAACTCGAAATGAAAAAGGAAACATTAAAGCTAGCATCAAAACTTTTGGGAAGTTAATTCTTATTTCTGACCTGGTTATGAGTCCCAATTCTGGCCTTTTAGGTGGCGGCGCCCGCGCTCTCGCGCTTTCTCTGTCTGTTCATCTTTGTCTGCCTGTCTTTCTGTCTTTGTTTCCCTCCATCTCTTCTGCTTCTCCCTCTCCATCTATGTATCTATACATGTGTGTGTGAGTGTTTGTGTTTGTGTGTGTGTGTGTGTGTGTGTGTTATGTGTGTGTATCTGTCTGTATGTCTATTCATCTGTCTGTTCAGTTTTCTCTCTCTATATCTAGCTATCCATCTATTTACCATCAAGGTATCGATATCCATCTTTCTCTTTCGTGTTCTTATTTTTTGCTTCTCTTTTTGAAGCTTCTTCACATTCCTCATCTTCGTCTCCACACTCTCTCCATAGGCACTACTATTGAAAATCTTCGTGTTATAAGTATGCTTTCCATCCATTGTTGCATGCGTGTTTTTTTCAACTGTGCCTTTGTGATCACTTTATTCTCATTTGTATACAAGACGAGGATACACCCTGAAAAGCACCAAGTCGATTTGTTTACATCGAATCTGAACTGAATCAGTTTTCGTTCGTTACCCCTTCCATATTACCGTTTTCTTTATAAGGCAAAAGTTGGAACCAGATTTTGTGCCCTTTGTAAATTTCAGGAACTGAGGCTTATTTTATCACAGACATAAGTTTTCAATTCTAATTACAGTACCATTGTGCAATAATGTTTAGTGTATTTACTGTCCCTCCCGGCTACAATGTAATTTGCTGTTCATTGCTGGAAACGTGCCTTCGGGGGAGAGAGCGCAAGTGTGGTAGAATACTGTTGTCAAAGTAGGATTTGGAATACGCTGTTGTCAAATAATAATAATAATAATTTTTCAAGTGCCTGTGTACTTGTTCTGTGATAATTCAGTGCAGCAGATATGAGTAGGGAAATTATTCTCATTGTTATTGATGTTTTTATTTTGGCTGTTGTTCTTGTTCCTTTTTATCATACAAATCATTATTACTATCATTGTTAGCAGTATTGTCCTTGTAACCATTTTTTTATTATTATTATCATCACTATCATCAATATTATTTTTATTGTTGCTGTTATCATTATCTTTATTATCATTACCATCACCATTATTATTATCATTGCAAT
>NW_020870458.1:51927-54427 GCF_003789085.1 Penaeus vannamei | reverse complement strand
ATTATCAATATTATTATTATCATTATCATCATATTATTATATTATATTATCATTATTACTAATATTATTATCATTTTTCATCCTCATCATTACTAATATCATTATTATTATTATTATCATTATCATTATCATTATCATTATCATTATCATTATCATTATCATTATCATTATCATTATCATTATCATTATCATTATCATTATATTATATTATTATTTATTATTATTATTATTATATTATTATTATTATTATTATTATTATTATTATATTTATTATTATTATTATCATCATCATTGCTATTATTATATCATTATTATTATTATTATCAATATTATTATCATTACTATCATTGTTATTGTTATCATTATCATAATCATTATCATCATTGTTGTTGCTATTATGATCATGATCATTATTATCATTACTGTTTTTATTGTTATTATTGATTTTATTACTAACAGTATAATTATAATTATTAGTCTTATTATCATTATTATTATTATCAATATCATTATTGTTGTTATCATTATTATTATCTTTATTATTATCATTACCATTATTTTTCTTATTATTACTATCATAATTATTCTTGTTATTGTTATTACTATTATTATTTTATTAGTAGTAGTAGTATCATTCTTATTATTATTATCATTATCATTACTATAATTATTATCATCATCCTTATTATTATTATTATTATTATTATTACTACTATTACTTTTATGGTTATCATCATTATCATAACCATGACCATAATCATTATCAATATCAATAATGTTATCATAAATGTTCTTGTTATTATTATTACAATCATCTTAATTATTATCATCATTTTTATTATTATTACAATTATTATCGTTATCATTATTATTACCATCATTTGTATTATCATCACAATTATTATTATTACTATCATTATTATTGTCATCATTATTAACATTATTGTCATTATTATTATCTTTATTATTATTATGTTGATGATGATAACTCACATAAAGCCATCTCCACATGATTACAGGTGACATGCAGAAGTCCAAATCATGTACTCATCCCCATATATAAAGTACAGGCCAACACAACTGAAATGATCATTATTCACCTCTTAACATCCTAAATAACATAGTTGTATCCCACACAAATGTAGACAATGCAAAATAAGTAAATAATGTCCTATGACACTTTGATCTATACAAGATAATTTCATCATAGTTCACATACAATAAAACACTCAAATTAACAAAATTCACTTGCTAGCATTTTCCTCACACGGATCTGAATCTCACAGTTGCCAATTCTGATTAACATCACAATTTCTCCTCAAATAAACGCTTCTGGACACCGCGTTCGAACACTCCCATGAGCACCAAACAAAACAAAGCGTCAGAGGGATGCTACATGTAATGGAATCCTTTTCATTAACCATCCTTGCGTGTACTCTAAGTGCAGATATATCATATTGTACTTATTGAAATAACAATATCAATACAATTTTTTATTGATATTATTAGTAGTGGTATCATTACTGTCATTATCGTCATTATTATTATCATTACTATTATTACTACTGTTATTATAATTACTATCATTATCATTATTATCATGATCATTATTATCATCATCATTATCAGTATCATATCAATCATCATAGTTAATAGTAATTTTTTTTCATTATCTTAGTATTTATATTGTTATCATTATCATTACTTTTTATCATTATCATCATTTTCATTATCATCAAATTATCATCATGTTCATTATCATCATCATTATCATCATCATTCTTACTACTAGCGTTAGCATTATCAACATTGTTGTCATTATCATTTATATTGTTACAATGATTTTTATTATTATCATCATCATCATCATCATCACCATCATCATTATTAAAATTATTAATGTTGCTGTTATTGTTATCATCCATTATTATTATTATCATTCTCACTATCATTTCTATTATTATCATTACTATTATTATCATTATCATCATTACTATTGTTGTTTTTGCTTTTATGTTTGTTTTTTTTTGTATCATTATCATTATCATTTTTATTATTCATTATTATTATTATCATTATCATTTTTGTTATCATTATCATAATTGTTGTTCAGTTATTAATATTAGTACTGGTATTAGCGTTAGTGTTATCATTTTAGCTCATTAGTATTATCGTTATTGTTATCATTTTTTTGCGATTACTATTATTGTATCATTACCATTGCCATTTCGTCAATATTAGTTGTTTTGTTATCATTAGTATTATTTTTGATCATCATAATTGCTATTGTTATTATCAACGACTTTACCATTATCATCCTTACTATTGTTCTTATTATCATTATCATTATTATCACTATTCTCATTACCATTGCTATTGTTGATATTTTTATTATTACCGTTATTACTATTGCTGTTATTATTATCATTATCATCATCATCATCATCATCATCATATAACTATTTGTTGTTATAATTACTAATCTCATTTTTATTATTAT
>NW_020870458.1:26927-31927 GCF_003789085.1 Penaeus vannamei | reverse complement strand
ATATATATATATATATATATATATATATATATATATATATATATATATATATATATATATATATATATATATAGTGTGTGTGTGTGTGTGTATGTATATATATATATATATATATATATATATATATATATATATATATATATATATATATATTTATATATATATATATATATATATATATATTATATATATATTTATTATTTATATAAGTTATTACCATTATTATTATTCTCATCGTCATCTTTATAATTATCATTATTATTATCGCTATCACCATCATTATCATTATTATCATTGGAAGAAAAACCCACAATGCACAAACTAGAGATATTGAGGAAAGTGAGACAACAGTTTCGGAATCGTACTCGATTCCATCTTATTATTATTGTTGCTGTTATTATCATTACCATTATATACATATATTATCATTATTGATGTCGTTCTTGCTGTAATTATTATTTTCTATCATCATGACCATAATCATCACTGATATCATCATTAAGATCATTTTTGTTATTATCATCATAATTATCATTTCCATTATCACCATCATCATCATAAGTCTCATTACTTTTTTGTCTCCCTATTTTCCATTTTCGCTCCCTTTTTCTTCTTTTTCTCTTTTTTTCCTTTTTCTTCTTTCTTTTGTTTTTATTTTTTTTCTTCTCTTTATCCACCCGCTTTTTTAATTTTCTTTTTTTTTTCTTCTCTCTCCCTTTACTCTCACTTTCCACCATTCTTCTCACCTTTTCTCACCCCCTCCCTCTTCCCACCTTTCTTCACCTTACTCCTCCCTTACTCCTCCCTTCCCCCCCCTCACTGCACCCTTCCTCACCCCCTCCTCCTCCCACCCTTCGTCATCCTCCTAACCCTTCCCTCACACCACCCATTCTCACCCGCCTTCCTCCCCTCCCCACCCCCTCCACCCCTTCCCTCACTCCACCCACTCTCACCCTCCATCCTCCCCTCCTTCCTCCCTCCCCAACCTCCCCCATCCCTACCCCCACCCCAACCCCCTCCTCACCCCCACCCCTCCCTCCCCACCCAAACCCCACCCCAACCCCCTCCTCACCCCCACCCCAGCTCCCCATCCCAACCCGGCAACCCCCTCCCCACCCAAACCCCCACCCCAACCCCCGTCCCAACGTAACCCAGGAGCAAAATCCGTTCCCCTCAGCGTATCCACTTGGCGCATCCACTTGGCCACTTAACACTTTCCCCTCCAGATATGAGATTCCCGGATGTCATTTCCTCTTGCTCGGGGATTTGCTAACGAATATGTCATCGACTTCATCCGATTATTGTGACCTCGCTGTTTGCCTGGAGGAGGTAAGGGAGGGGTGGGGGGCAGGAGGGGGGGAGGTGGAGGGCGAGGGAGGGCGGTAAGGAAAGGAGAAAGGAGAGTGGGGGAGGGATGGGAGAGGGCGAGGGCAGGGGGAGGGGAGAGATAGGGAAGAGGGTCGTGGATGGGGAAGGAAGGGGGAGGGAGGGAAAGAGAGAGGGAGACCAGGGGAAAAAGGGAAGAGGAGGAGAAGAGAGTTGTGGGTTCGGAAGGAAGGGGGAGGGAGGGAGGGATGAGGGAGACCCGGTTAAGGGAAAGGTTGAGGAAGAGAGGGTGAGAGGAAGAGACGGGAAAGATGGGGAGAGGGCAGTAGGAGAGAAAGAGCGGCGGAAGAGGAAGGAGAGGGAGGGAGGGAAAAAAAGAGGGGAAGGACGGGGGAAGAGGAGAAGAATATTAAGGATGGGGGAAGGAAGAGAGGAGGAGAGAAATAGTGGGCTTAAGGGACGAGGGATGGTAGTCATGGGTCTTCGTTTGTTTGTTTGTTTTAGTGGTGGTTTTACATTGGATTCTAATAGCATGACTTAACATATCTATGCGAGAGTGGGCGTGTATGTGCATGCATATAGACAGAAAAAAAATAGATATACAGATATGTATTAATACATTGTATATATATCTATCCACATATGTATAGACATATAGGGTGCCCAGTTCGTTTCTGTCCCGAATTTGACCCCAACATGCAGACGTCAGCATACTAGTACGTACTCTCGGCTGAGTTGAGTGAAAGGGGCGACAGGGCGTGAACCAAGGCTTTGTGATTGCAAAGCCAACGCTTTACAACTGAACTATGTCACACACACACACACACACACACGCACACACACACACACACACACACACACACACACACACACACACACACACACACACACACACACACACACACACACACACACACACACACACACACACACACGCACACACATAAACACACACACACACACATATATATGTATGTATGAATATCGTATCATTATCTTCTCTATCGTTACCCATAGACCTCTTCTTCGACAAGCATTTCCTCCCTTTTTCACTCCTAAAAAAAAGAAAAAGAACCCTGAACAGTCCTACTCCTTGTGATCTCCACTCAACAACCCACCCCCTCCCTACCCCAATACCCCCACCCTCCTTCAACGTTCTTGCTCTCCAACTAAACCTTGTTATTCCACGCTGAACCATTTCATTTCTCCTTTAGCGACTTTATCACTCTCTCTCTCTCCTCGTGCACCTCTTCGCGATCGCTCCGTCCCTGTACTTTGCATCTGCATGTCTCATTCTGTACCTCATTTAATAGGCAAATGAGTTGGCATTCCCCGCGCTCTCACCCTCTCGCCAGCGCGCTTCGGGGCCGGCATGCAAACGGCTCTCGTATAATAATAGTATAATTCATTTTATAGTGCGGGCGCTCTCTTTGGTGTGATCGTGTGATGGCCGACGGATGAATTATTCATTCGAGTATATTTTTTCTTTCGGTTTGTTTGTATTTGTTTTCATTTTCATTTTTTTTTTCGTGTTATATATTTAGTTTTTTTTTTTGCGTGTGTTCTTTTTTTTGGGGGGGGGAGGGTATATTAATGCCAGGTCAGTTACTGCAGGGCGAATGTAAATGGTTTTATAAAAGGAACACTAGATTTTTATTTGTTTTTTGTTTATTTTCATCTATTTTCTAATTCTGTCTCATTCTGCTTTTGTATATGTTTGTATACATATATATTGATTTTCGTAAGCCACAGTTTTACCTTAAAAAAGAAGAATTATATATTAGAAACATCTTTGCTTTCTTTCTCTCTGCTCTCATTTTTTTCGTAACTTCATATTTATTTAACTTTAGAAAAACAGAAAGATAGAATAGGAAGAAAGCAGAATATAAAAGAATAAGAATAAAAAGAAAATAAAGAACAAATTACAATGATAACGAGAATAATAATAAGAAAAACGGAACTAGAAAAAAACAAGAACAAAAACAAAACAAGAAGAAAGGTAGAAAAGAAGAAACACAAGAGGAAAAGTAAGAAACGGAAACAGAAGAAAAAAAAAACGAAACATAAAAAAATAGAAAGAGGCGAAGGAAACAGAAAACAGGAGAAAAGGAAAGGACAAAAAAAATAACACGAAACAAGGATTTACGCCCGTTTCCCGTCCTCTTATCTGCGCCGGAGCCCTACCTCGCCCCCATAACCATTCAGAGTTCCTCCGCGAGCCGACGCTTCGAGAATATTAGAAAATATTTTATATAAAGGATAATAAAGGTCTCCCTCCACGAGTCCTGGACTTAATATGCGTGATGGATGAGACACGCCGCTTGCTCGGGTGTCAGTCCACGTCAGCTGAGGAGAGGAGGCGAGTGTCCCCGCGTTTCTGAGGCGCTGGGGGGTTGTCCGGGCGGGGGGGGGGGCATCGGCGCAGTTGGGCGCAATGGGAACGGACTCGGGAGGGAGCAACGTGCTGGGGGGGGGGGGGGGGGTTGATTCTGGGGGAAGAGGCCTTGAGCGCTTTTGCAATTTCAGAAATACACCAAATACGCATCTATACATAAATTATATATACATTATATATATATATATATATATATATATATATATATATATATATATATATATATATATATTACACATACATATGTATATATATATTTATACATACATACATACATACATACATATATATATATTATATATATATATATATATAGTATATATATATAATATATATATGCATTACATATATATATATACGTTAATCGCTGAATATAAAGGTAATTTTTTTATAAATATTAAATCATATTTCTTATATTTTGTATATATCAATATATATCTTTTATTTTTAGTCCCTCCTCTCTCACTATAGTCTATATATTTGTATAGCGATTCATTAGTCTGTACACTTGAGCTATGTTTATTGTCGTCTGTCGTCTGTTACTGTCGTTACTGTTACTGCTGTCTGTTCACTCTCTATTATACACTCTCTCTTACTCTATTATACTTACTTCTTCACTGTCACTGTCTCTCTCTTCTACTCTCTCTCTCTCTTATCTCTCATCTAGTCTCATCTTACTGTCTTCATCTCTAGTATTCATGTGATCTGTTACTATCTCTCCTCTACTTATTCATCTCTATCTATCTCTCTTATCTATCTTCCATTTACTATATCATCTTACACTGCTCTGCTCTTCTCTCTCGCTCTTCAGTATCGTGTGCGTAGTGTGCTTGTTGCTCGTGTCCGCTGTCGAAGGTGCTCGTGGTCCGTGCTTCTCTTGCTCTCCTGCTCGTTGTTTAAACTTCATTTACTCATCCTATTCCAGCACAAATATGATTCCGTTCATCTACTACTAGACTCTTGCATACTTTCCTAGTCTTAACTAATACTTACGAGAGAAGCGTATATTTATAAATTTGTGATATCATATCAGGCAAATTTGTTTTGCTTGAGACCATGGCAAAGATATAGTGTATTGAATACTAGGCGAGTGACCTAATTTGTAATAACTATTATAACTCCATTATCTCAATAACTCATTTACTAATATAATTTTACTCAGCTCACTCCTCACTTACATCTATCTATTACATGCAAAATCTTAATATTGGCTTATTTTTATCTACTTCTCCTATTTATTACCCTTCTCCCTACTACTCCACACTACTCCTATCTCCTT